>WHVE01000544.1:0-93141 GCA_015178995.1 Trichophaea hybrida
ACTCGGCCATGGATAGCTACTGCATCTAGTTGTTCTGTTGATAATTGACAAAGGCTCTCAGTTATTGTTCCATGATGGCATTCATTCACTCTGTTTGGCCAACTGTCTGTAGTTAAAATGAAGTTGAAAGCTGTTGTTCAATCTCTAATCGGTCACAGATGGAATTCTAACACTCTGACTCAAATTTGTGTCAAGGGTTTGTGGCTCAGGCATCGAGGGTTCAGGGCTCAGAGTTCCAGGGGTTATGAAAACTGAAAGCCAGAAAGGCTCAGGAATCGAAAATAGCTTGTAGCTGTGAAACGAGCGTGAAAGCTGGATGGCAAAGAGGATCGAAGGTAGCCTGTACCTGAGAAAACGATGACTGTATGCCAGAGACTCAATCCTGGATCACCGAGTGTGAAAAAGTAAAAGCCAAAGCTAATTGATTGTTTTATAGAGAAAGAATGAGTAAAGAAGAAAACACATCCTCCGCTGAACACCTGGTTCGTATGCAGTTATTTTGTCAATAATCCACTCGTTCCATAATACCCTCCCATTCCAGCATTCTTTGCACACCGCTTATGCACACTTTTGACACCCCCCTTGAACCCTGATTTTCAACTTCATTTTCACTCTCTTTGTGTTTTAGCCTATGTTTGAAACATGATGTTCATAGTTGTTGTGGTTTAGCCTTCGTTCGAAACATGATATCATTCTCGTTTTTCTTTAGCCTTTGTTTGAAACCTGAATTCATTCTCATCATGCATTATCATTTGTATTATTCACCAATCATATCAGGAATATGCAATTTCCTTGCTTGACTGGCACCCACCTTCCGGGATCTGACTTAGGGCTCGGGAGGCTCCCAAACCCTCTTGTATCATTTTACTAGGCTCTGACACCCTCCAGGCAGCCGCAAGTGTACCTGTAAACTTTCAACAATCGCACAGAAGCATTTCACAGCATTCCTACCATATTCCAGGAGGTCTACACTTTTGCCCCTTAGTGTACTCTGCTCTGCATGCCTCTTCAATACTCTGCAGCTGTCTCTGTCAAGTGGCGACATATATGACACTATCCAGAGATCATGCTGTCAAATCATCACTGCTACTTCAACCATTGTCACGAGTGATTTGTATAAACAGACATCTCTTGATCCCATTGCCCTAATATATTGTCTCTATACAGCAGCGAGATGTTGAGTGCACCCCTGCATGAGACTCCTCTCATTTGATTGAATCAATAGCAGCGGTAGCTCCAAACGCTTCACCTTTATGTGTTTTGTCTCAATATATATCCCAGTATATATCCAAATCGACTTGAGTATTTACAATCCATACCCAACTATTTCCTGTCACTGCCCGTATGTCTGAGACCGAGTGGCACAGCACTTCCATTTTCTCCACAGCAATAACATGTGGTATTGATTGCATTACCAATCTAATTGACGCATTCACAGCTTGAGGGTGCCCTAAACGATGCTCGAAATGTATACCGACAACACCTACCCACTCTAGCAGTGATGGTCTATCATCCTGAGCTTCAAGTGATGAAAGGAAATGAGGGTGCTGCTGCAACTGCCTGCCGCCAGTCCTCACAATCATCCCACTTATCAGCAAGGCAGTGGTTGGCGGTGACAATATCAAGTATAGAATAGACAATGTGGGGCACTATTCGCGAAGTCCATGCATCTGTATTTTTGCTCAAATATACCCATATCACCTGCGGTGGCTGCCTGTTTGCCTAACCATCTGGTGTACCCTCAATACTGCAGTCGAGCAGGATTCGGTTCATCTCCTAAGGGTTATGAAATTCCGGTTTATGAAAAGTGAATTTATTGTGAGGTTTTAATGTTACATATTCCTTGAACTCATTTCTGTAACCCCAGATCACACTGAATATCACGGCCCCAGATCTCATGCAAATGCTGCCTGTCAGGTGATGGCAATGTTGGAATGTAGAAGGTATCTGCTGCTTCTGCAAGTTATATCTGGTTGAAAGACCAGGAATGTGCACAAATGGATGAAAGTTTAAACCGCCGCAGAGATGTGAACTGGGTTGAATCACAGGTTCACATTTGCTGGCAAGGATTGTATCTGCCAGGTGCACCTGGTCATTTGCTGTTTTCCTCGACCCAGCATCATATTGAAAACTTGTGCACTGTCCTCAACAAACCATCCGTACAATTCAAGGCACCAATGAGTCTCTTCCATATAGTCCATCACTGTGTTGCGATCATTGTGGTAAAGACACTATAGCTTCAAGTTGACCCGATTACTAGCACAGTATACGTCTTTGACGTTCGAAATGTGCAAGAGTACTGATGTCCCAGTTGAAAAAGTATCTGGAGCACCTATCCTGGTGATGAACTTGCAGTGATGACAGAGGAGGTGCATTTTGGGTTTTCAGGAGTAAAATGATTATAGCATCAGCTGCTTGCATAAAATCGGACCTTTCCTTGAGTCCCATTCCGGATCATTCTTCAGGCACTTATGCAATATGGCATCATGCAATGCAGATTGAGCTGCCTGGCTGGTCCCATATACCTCTCTCCCCAAACGCCTGTCAACCTCTTGTTGGCACTATTGTAACCAATTTGTTGCCGCTTTTCAGGTTCCAACAGGCACCGCTTGAACTCCTGCATTACAGCCTTGACCTTGGATGCACCAAGTATGGCATTCATGATGGCATGATGTTTTCGTTCAAGTTCCTGAGCAAATACGCTTGTTGGGCTATGGCAAGCTTGGAGACATAGCTCCAGTTCCAGGTGGTTCTGAGCTTCTTTAAACAACTGGCCAAAACGGGCAAGCTGGTCTGTAGATGCTCTGTAGAGCTCAGCTTTCAGTTGTACCATTGTTGAAACCTGCTCTTCAGCATTCAAGGTAGTGGCGTGCTATGGCCTATCTTTTTAGGTACACCTCAAAAGTTCTGCGCTGCGTAGTTGTAATACCATTAATATCCCTATAAAGCACTTTCTCTATCTTTTCTATTTCCACCTCTTCAACTTTTGCTGCCTGCCCTTGGAAGTCACTTTCTAAACGCCTTGTCTGAGCCTTGGAAGCAGGTTGAGAAGTTAAGATTTCTTTGTACTTGTAAAAACATTCAAGAGGATTATCAAGGTATTTCAACAAGATAGCCGAATACATTTGCAGGCTAGCTAGTAAAGCAAAGTCGAGCAGTACCCAAAGTGTTTTCTGTGACACTGGGAACGTTACTCCAAGTTCACCGGACAAAGAAGTAGCTGTACTCGGTTTGGGACTTGTTTCCATTTCGGCAGTTCAGACGCTTCACTTGGAATGTGGAATTAACTAAAAGATTCACAACGAAGAGAAATGGCTAGTGTTAGCAACGGTTCCAAATTACGGGTTCTGGTCGGTTCTAGTTCCGAACCGCCAAAGAACTGAACCGTCCAATCACAGGCGGTTAGAAACTGGACCCGAACCGTAACCCGCCGGATTTCGGCGGGTTTCTTCTCTATAACTGTCGCTCCTATTAAGTATTTGAGTTCTCATTGGATCGCGACATGTTCTATACGTAGATTATGCACTTTGCGACGCTCTTTTACCTCCCGGTCTTCGATTTGTAATACAATTAGTAATCGTTGAGTCGCTGTGAAATAAAGCCGAAAATTCGGCCAAAATCGACTGTTTTTCACAGCGACTCAACCAATACTGATCATATCGCAAATCGGAGACCGATAGGTGGAAGAGGGTCGAAAACTGCATAATCCACAAATAGAACATGTTGTGATCCAATCAGAACTCAAATTCTTAATTGCAGCAGAAAAGCTGTGATTATTGGGGCAGATGAAAAATGAGGCTCTGCTGCAGCTAAAACCATATCAACAATTGCCACGACGTAGCCAGAGGAATCGAATTGAAGTCACAAGGAGAAAAACTCAAGAGGGTAGTAGTAGGAGGTAAGAATGTTAATTCTCGATACCGACTCAAACTGAGGAGGAATCGAGCTCTACTTATACAAATATTTGGACGGCCAAATGGAAGCACCCGGATGAACACCGTTCCGGCACCTGCTTAATGCAGAGTGGCCTGAAACAACTAATTTCCCTAAGCGCCATGCTAATGCAGGGGACGCGAGACCAACAAATTTCCTTCACCGGGCTCCTGTCTTATCGCAGGGGGCCACTTCCAAGAATAGAAAGCGACTGCCTAAAGCGGAACAGTGCTGATTTTTCCAACAAAAAGGTGGGCGCGTGCGAAATGCCACCGCCCGAAAGAAGTACCCATCAACCGGACCCTTACTCAAAGCAGCTTGGGTCAAACAAGAGGTCTTGTCCTTTAAAGGACGAAGGCCAGGAAGAATGTCGAGTTAGGGCATCGACGTGCATGGTTTTACCAGGTTTATACTATATGGTAAAGTTGAACTGGTCGATCAGTTCACGCCAGGTGGTGCGGTGGGGGTTGTCTGCCAGCGTGGTCTTGAGAGTGACCAGGGGCTGGTGGTCGGTGAACCAGGTTACATCGGGGCCATGGAAGAGGTATCCGTGCTTCTTAAGGATGCGGAAAAGAGGGTAGCATTCGCGGTCCGTGGTGGGCCAGTTGATTTCTGGGCCTTTGAAGAGGCCAGATGCGAATAGGAGAGGGCGGCCACGTTGTTCGACGGTGGCGCCCCAGGCGGAGGAGGATGCGTCGGTGTAGAGGCTCACCGGCAAGGAGGGGTCGTAGATGGCCAAATTTAATAGGTGTGCGATGTAATTTTTGATGGCGCTGAAAGCGGCCATCATGGGAGGTGGGAGTGGGTTTGGCAAGACTGCCGAATAGGAGGGGGAGGAGGTCTTGGTTAACTCCGTTAAGGGTTTGGCTACTTCAGAGTAGCCCTTTCCGTCGAGGCGGAAGACGTTGCGGTAATAGCCGGTCAGGCCGAGGAAGTTGCGGAGATCTGTGATCGTCCGGGGTACCGGGAATTTGGTCATTCCGTCAGTTTTCTCTGGGTCGGTTGCCATTCCGTCGGAAGAAATCACGTGACCTAGAAATTTGACTGAGGGCTGGTCAAATTCGCACTTTGATAGTTCGACGCGTAGTCCTGCGTCGCGGAGGAGGGAGAAGACGTGGCGTACCCGGGAATACATTTCTTCCTGGGTGTCTGCCCAGATGATACTGTCATCCATAAAGGTGCGACAGTATTGCCTGGCAGGGGCGAGGGTGTTGTCCATGAGGCGCTGGAAGGCGGCGGGAATGTTGAGGTATCCGAATGGCATTACATTCCATTCAAAGAGACCGAGGGAACAGAAAAAGGCGGTTTTGTGCCTGTCTTCGGCTTTGACGGGGACCAAGTGAAACGCAGAGTCGATATCGAACTTGGTGTAAATGGTTTTCCCGGCCGCGGCACTGAAGATGTCGGGCTGGGAGGGGACGGGGTAGGCGTCTTGCTTGCAAGCGGAATTAAGCTTGCGGAAGTCAATACACCATCGGCGGGGGTGATCCTTTGCACCGCATGTGCACTTGAGTTGTCCACACTTTCTGCATTGTTTTTGACGAAGAAAGCGGGTGCGGCGGTAGAGGATGAAGAAGGGCCGACGCAGCCAAGGCGGAGCAACTCGCTCAGTTGTGTTTGCTCCTCCAGCTTATCTTTGGCGCCTAAAGGGTAAGGCGTTGCTGGTGGAGGGAGGGGGAGGTGATTGTTGATGGTGCACTCAACACCGTGGGAGTGGAGCGGGGGCGACTTGGTGTAGTCCAGCTCGAAAATGTCTGCGAAGTCTTGGTACTTTGCAGGGAGGGTGATGGGGGTGGGGGCGAGAGACTCAAGGAATTGGGAGTCTTCTTGCTCCTGGAGGTAAGCTTCGAGTATGGCTTGATTGAACTCGTGAGCTTCGGCGGAGGCGGCGAGGATGCGTTTGTGCGCGTTGTGACGTCTTAAACGTTCTGCGTCAACGGCGACAGCAAGGTCCAAAGGAGAGTACCGCCCCCCATTGCTGGAGGCGGGCAGCAGGCGGGCGGGGTCATCGATGGTGGTACACGCGAATGCGAGGACCATGGGTGCGGGTATGAGGTCGGGGAAATGGGTGGCTTTTCCGGGGAGGGGAGGGTTTTCTTTTTCTTCCACGGCGTACTCCGGCATGCTCGGAGGTGCGTTACAGCACGTGGGTGCGACATCCGGTTTTACGGACAGATCGACATGGAGGGAAGCTGCTGTACAACTGGACGCGCTTCCAGCAGCGGGGACCGGTGGGTTCCTAAGCCCAGTGGGGGATGGTGACCATCTTCGAACAAGGTTGGCCAGGGGAGAGAGGGGGCGGAAAGGAGGAGGTGGGGTTGAGATTGTGCTTCCTAACCTGTTTATGGTGGAAGGAATCTCAGGCATGTGTTTCTGAATAAACGGCATACCGAGGACAATGGGGTGAGCCGGGTCTAGCCACATGACTAAATCGACTGTTTTTCACAGCGACTCAACCAATACTAATCATATCGCAAATCGGAGACCGATAGGTGGAAGAGGGTCGAAAACTGCATAATCTACAAATAGAACATGTTGTGATCCAATCAGAACTCAAATTCTTAATTGCTGCAGAAAAGCTGTGATTATTGGGGCAGATGAAAAATGAGGCTCTGCTGCAGCTAAAACCCGCAAAAACCCGGCAGATTATGGTTCGGTTCCAGGTTTTAACCGCCTGTGATTCGATGGGTCGGTTTGTTGGCGGTTCCAGAACCCCACTGGGGCCATGGGCCCGATTCCGAACTGGACCGCAGCCAGGTAACACGGACCCATTGCTAACACTAGAAATGGCTTTATAAATGTTCATATTGTTAAGGCTTGTTCTCCACACTGAGAAATGATTAATGATGTGATAATCCTGTGCCTTTCTACCCTCGGAGAAACCAAAGGTCCATATTCATTTATCTTCACTTTTAACTACTTTATACACTCTTTACTCTACAGCTCCTGATCCTCACCTACCTTCGAACCAATGCACAATCCTTGCAACTACTGCTGGCCGCGATCTCCAAATGTTGTATTTTTATTGTTAATACATTATTCTCGGAGCATTGGTATTCTTCCTGACATTCACTCCGCAGTATCTGTCTTCCAGACCAGTGGTATTCTTTTGATCCAATTAATCTCAATTCACACAGGCTTTGTTTGATAGAGAGTAGCTTCGTTGTATGGCGTGGCGCAGGCTTTGAACTTTTGTTGGATAGACACTACCTTTCTTCACCAATTGTTGAACAGAGACAAGCATTATCGAGTATCATCGTTTGGAGTGGTGTGTTCCCTTCATTTCATTATATAGAGACTTTTGGAGCAATGTACACTCTAGCTTCTGTTGCATAGAAAGTTTTGGAACAACTCTAATCTTGCTTCTCTCTGGCCAGAGCAGTGCATTCTCATGATTGATTTAATAGAGTGAAACTTAGCTATTCCAGAAGCATCGCTGGTTGAGAAGCATCGCTGTTCAAGCAGGTTTACATTTTGAGAAGCTTCACTGTGGCCTGCAAGAGGAGTGACAGCTGATGCCATCATGAGTGATCATCTGTGCTCTCACTTCGCGGGTAATTCTTTAGGTATAACACCACCCCCTCTCTTGGACAGTTTGCCTCTGAACAACCTTATTGCTGCTTGCCTTTTGAGATATGATGCAGTACGCCCAACAAGTACTTTTGAGATTCTTCAACTGAGTGGGCCTGCACGGACCATTTTGCTTCGATCTTTGATTGCAGCTAGCTGAGACATACAAGCAAAGTCAACCAATCAGGTTGTTTATATCCAGCTGAAACATGGCAGCAACCTAAATAGGCCAATCGGGCTGCTTGTATTTTGTACTTGCATTTTGATATGATGATCTAGAAAAATCGTGACCCTGCGTGCCCTGAAAACCCAATGCAATCCTCCTTTTGATCTTGAAAAAATCTTGAATCCTTGTGCCCCAAAAAACCAAATCCATCCATCATTCATGATCTGGAAAATGTGACCGCTTATGCCCAAAAATCCACATTCTTCATCAGGTGTCTTTCTAGCTGTCAAAAACACTTGGTGGGGAAAAGGCACTAGCTCAACTGTCCGATTGTATTATCCTTCATGGCCTGAAGATTCCGCTTATGATATTCCTTCAATAACCTTTTGTCATCAAAGTACTCATAAGGTTCATCCATCCAATCTGCTTTGTCAGGTTATCGCTTCTACCTAACCAGGTATAAAACTTATTTCTATTCATTGCTATTCTGGCCGCCCATGATTTCCTCCACCTCGTAGCCTGTATCATACTCATAGCCATATACATCATAACCAACCTCAGTCTGCTCACTGGCTGAAGCAAGCTCGGATGGTGATGTAGTAGGGTTGAGCCGTACGGTTGGATAAGTGATGCCTGAAAAGCATTGAGAATATGGCATTGATTTGGTAACTCAAGCTTGATCGCAGTGGGTAAGAGCACCATCGAGCCCTTGAAGGGTCCGTAAAGCTTTGCATCTACTTTCTATGATGGCCTTCTAATTTTGAGGTTCTTCCCATTTTGCATAAATGAATCGCCAACTGAATACTTCTTAGGTTCTTCAGCACGTTTATGGTGGGACTTTCCCATTGTGTCCCATGCATGATCCAAGCTCATATGACAATGAGTATGCGCACTGGTCATCCAGTGAACGTAATTCGTAAATATCTGATTCATTGCTTCAGCTGCAATGGGCCAATTTGTTTGAGGAATGAACCGAAAGTTTGTAATAATTGGTAACATTTCCGTAGCATTGGTGTGAGAGTTATTATAGGCATACTCTGCCATTGGTAACATCTCAGACCAATTACCCTGCTCGCAATTGAAGTAATTCGGCAGGTAGCTTTCTAGCGTTTGGTTGACTTTTTCTGTTTCCCCATCCGTTTGCGGATGGAATGGCAATGACATCTTCAGTCTAATATCAACAGCGTTGACTAGCACATTTCAGAATGTGGAGGTGAACCTAGAGTCACAGTCTGACATGATGATTGATGGTAGAATGTGAAATCTCCATCCTTCGTTGAGGTATATTCTGACCATGCCCATAACATTCTTCTTACCATCTGTGAATAGAATGAAGTTTGCCATTTTCGTGATATGATTGACAATAATACATACCGATGAGCAACTATCTGACACTGGCAAATCGATACTGAAATCCTCAGAAATCAAATTACACTGACGGTAAGCTCATGTGAGAGGTTAGAGGAGTCTGTAGTGAACGTGACGTGCTGCTGTTTTGCATTCACACTGCAGGCATGAGGCGGAATAATCTTCAATTAGGTACTCCATTTCCAGCCAAATGAAGTTTTGTCTGACAAGCTCCATTGTTTTGTTTTACCCCATATGTCAAGCCACTTTTGAATTGAACTCCGTAGCTGGTATATCCTTCTTCGACTGTAAATTGTTCGGAATCCACCGTCTGCATTTATTATTCAGGGCTTCATTTTCGAAAGCGGTGTCTGGACTGGGATTGCCTGCCAATGCTCGGACGTACTCTTCTGGCCATGCAGCAATGTCAATAGCAGCATTGACCACTGCTTCTTACAGCTCTGAGGTGAACTTGACAACTGGAATTGCTCTCAACTCTGCAGAATAAATCACAATTCATTCACCTTGTAACTTCATTGCTGTCATTTGCACTGTTTCCCCTTTGGAGGTTACCCAGTGATCGAGTCTCAGAATGCTGTGGATTGGCTGATTATCGTATTCTTCAGTACTACCCCCCCCCGCCCCATTTTCAAAGGAGTACTGCAAATGCCTGAACATGGCGGCAGGCTTGCCGTTTCCACTCCCTGTCGAGTACAATATCTTGAAATCATAACCTGCCAGTGCTTGTGCCCACCAAGCTTGTCTCCGATTCAATATCTTGATCATTGTAATATATTCGACATTTTTGTGAGTAGTGTATACACTGATTGGATGAGCAGCCCCTTCGACATAACCTCTGCATTCGATGAATTCAGATATGACTGCAAGAATTTCCTTATTGTGGCTTTCGTAGTCGATCTCAGCTTTGTCCATCATTCGAGTTTGGTAGGCAATAGAGTGCAGTTGTCTATCAATGACTCGGAAGAGAACTGCTCCGATTGCAAAATCACTGGTGTCTTTCTCTATCACTAGGGTCCAAACAAGCTCGAAATGTAATAATATGGAGGTCTCAGTGAAGTACTGCTTTAGCATATCGAAGGCAATTTGATTTCGTGGATATGCCTTCCAATCCAAATTTTTGTTGGTTTTCTTGGTTAACTCTGGTAGAGGATAGCCTATCTTTAAAAATCATTCGATGATGGGTGAATAGCAGTTGGTGTACCCAAGGGAAGACTGGACGTGATTGTCAGATTCTGGAATCTCCCATTTGGGAAGAGTGTCAATATTGTCGTCAGGCATACTGAGACCTTCTCCCAATATGATATACCCAAGGAATTCCACTTGTTTCTGGTGCCATTCACATGTATTGGATGCTACACCCAAATTGTTTTTCTGTAATCGATGAAGGACCTCTCTGGTCAATCATACAGGCTCTTCATTATTTTCATGCATAGATGAAGATATTATCCATGTAGTCCACTGCTCCATGATCGATTGGATCTCGCAGAATCTTGTTCATCATATCCTGATATGTAGCTGGTGTATTTGCAAATCTGAAGGGCATCACAAGGTATTCATAATATCTATATCATGTACAAAACACTGTTTTCTAGTTGTCACCAGGTGTAATTCGAATAAGATTGTACCCTGTGATCAAACCAAACGTCGTGAACATCCTGGATCCAGCAACCCCGTCACTAACAGTATTCATAAGTTGCAATGGATATCGGTTCATAATCGTCATACCATTAAGGTCTCTGGAATCCACGCGAAACTGTAAGCCGGTTCCATGTGGCTTTCGAATGAAGAGTTTGGGTGTACCAGCCAGTGACTTGCTAGGACCGATTATTCTTGAATCGAGCATCTCTTAAAGATATTTTGGATGGACTGAAAGCTCCATCTCTGAGAGGTGATAGATGGGACCCCACAGAAGTTGCTCCCCATCTTTTGAGTCAATGACATCGTCATAAGATTGATGAGGCGGAAGAGCATCAGCAGTTTCTCCATTGAAAATCATTTCACAGTCTCTGTACTGCAATGGAATTTGTGCTACCCGATCAACCCCAATCTCATTCACCGTATTGACATATATTGAACCAATCACCCAGATCCATCGAGGGTCATTTGCAAACATCAACATGGAATTGTTCCATTCGATGGGAAACGAAGATACTGCTGCCTTTTCTCAATTCCAAGGACAACGTTTCGATGTAAACTGGAGCGGATTGTTTTCTTCTTTAACTCTACTGAGTGCTCCATACTTGACAATTCACCAGTAAGGTAACATGATAATGCACAGATCCTCTACAGAACTAATTTTGATGGTTTCTTTGGCATGATGAGATTCATTCCGCAGAGTAATAGGGAAGGTATACTGCCAATCTGCTCCTTCTACTCTTCCTCCCTTAAAGATTTCAACTATCTTTCATTCTGTTTCAGTCACCAATGGAACACCATGTGACTCAGCACACTGCTTTTAACATTGTGTGTATCGTACCCAGTATTCAACAGAACTCCTACAGGGACGTCCTTCTTGTCTCAAAAGCTTGCAAACTTGCATACTGTTGGTCTTGTATCTAATTTCCGTTCAGGTGGGAGTTATTATGTTTTCTTGGGTTCAGGTTGTTGGCGCAAGTTGACTAACATCACCGATCTGGGTTGAGCCCAGAGGCTCTCGACGTCATTCGGAGATGTGGCCAGAGTGTTCTCAGGCATCGAGTCGAGAGCACTGGTCATCCGCCCGGACTTGAGCATGACATCCGGCACCGGATGTTCGGCTCTGGATATGACTTAACTCCGGCCCGGCTCTGGGTATGGCGCGTTCTGGGCATGGTGCCCATTCTCTTATATAGAGCATTCTTTTTCTCTCTCTTTGTACTTTAGACAATTCAGTACATTCGTTCTTTCCCTCTGATTTGCTCTCAACACAAGTTGAGGTGCACTGCCTGCAACCTTGTGTTTTTGATCATTTCAAGTACAAGCCATGATCAACTGCCTCTTGACACTACTCCGGCCACAATGGGTTGTGGTAATTCGGATGGTTTGGCAAATGAGGTTCAAATAAATATATTCTCGTTTGAAAGTGATGGCTTGTCACACTTTGATGCTATATGACCAGCATATTTTGAGTATTGATCTCATCCTCAGGAACCGTTTCTTGAATATTAGAAAAGAAAGTTTATTGATATTGAAAACCCATAAGCAATACCAATGACCACATTGGTAATACCCAAAATGAAAACCCAAAAGCAATAAGAATGTCGGTATCCCTAAATGGAAAACTGTAGGTGTCTGTATCTCTAAGAACATAAGAATAACTGCAATCCTTAGTTCAAATGAAATATGGATGTCTTTACCCATATTCAACAACCGCAGGTGTCCATATCTCCAACAACATATGAATAATCACAATCCTGAATCCCACAAAAGGGAGAAGAAACTTATGTTATTTATCAGTTGCCATACCGTCAGAGTCAACGTCAGAAAGAACTCGGGATATAGAGGCTTCTGCCAGTTGGGTAATTCGATCACCCAGATTTCTGGGCCTGATCTTTGATGCAGAGGTGGTAACTTCTGGTATCGAAGTTTCCGCGTCATGCTTCTTTTCCTTCTTCTTCTTGCTGGATAAGGCTTTGATTGAATCCTTCCAGAATATGCATTGATGCTCGGACGAACTGCAGTGCTTCCATCGGTTGTGGTTGGTTTTTGCTTCCAGTTGAGATTCACGAATGCCTTTGAGGGCTTTATCTTTGCCCGTATTGACAGGCTTAGGACCCTAGTTTTTTCTTTGTTGTTTTTTTGCATCTGAATCTTTCTCAAAGTTCTTCTTTCGAAGATCCCCCATGCCACCATCATCATCATGCTTCAACTTATTCTTATTGTCTTTGGGTTTGTACTCTTGGTAATAGGGTTGGTTCATTCCTTGCAGGGATCTCCCATATCCACTACCAATATATTTGAGCAGCGATTCGTATTCTGAATTGTCATTTGATGTAAGCATCAAAATGAATAACTCATCTTCAATGTCTTTGTTGAGGCCACTGTGTAAAGCCTCTTGCCATGCAATTCGTGATAAGCAGACTTGGAAGTTCAAGTCCTACATCTTTATGATGTAGTTTTGAATATCTTCCTTGAACTGCAATTCATTCATTGACTGGAGGCTTTCCTTTTCTTCCTCCATATCGATGAATGGTTCCTCCATGTTGCTTATGAAGGCTCGCCAGGTATTAACTTGAAAATGCATCTTGAGCTGATCCTCATGATTATTGTACCAGGCTAAGGCCTTTGCTTGGAGCAGGGTTCCGAGGAAGATAATCGTATTATTGTCATATGTGATCTCATCTTTGCAGTACCTAAGATTCCCATCGACCCCTCGAATCAATTGGCAGCAGGACTCTGTTTTGTCTGTAAGATCCCCCTAGAACTTGTGTGGAAGGTTGATTTTATGTATCTATCCCTAGTTCGAGAGTCATTGTAGAGGTGGAGGTGCATACGGTAGCGGACAACATGACTAACAACATTCACTATAGTCCGTTCCTCCCCATGGTAGAAGTGGTGGAAGATCCTCATTTTCTCTATCAGATGAACTAGAGTTACTGGAGCTGGAGCTGGAAGACTAGGAGCCACTGGGTGGATTTCCTCCAACACCTGCTGCGCCATCTCTGTTGACCTTGGGCCCCAGAGACATTGCTTCTTTGACCCAAATTCCGGCAACATCTCTAACCATATATCAAAGGTAGAATCTGTCACCATCTGGCTTCATATCGTCTGCTTTTGGTATCAACTGTGATGTTGACACAGAGCATACTGATTATTTCGTCTTTTCATTGGAGAGCTTTGTATAATTACCTCAAGTCAACTGCTTGAATATCCACTGAAAGTCTTTTTTCATTCTTGCATCTGCCACCTTCCTCTCTTGTTCTACATTGTCTGCTTGTTTTTGTTCTTCCCTCTGGGCATCCAGCATGATCTTACCTCCAGTTGAGCTTCGGCATATAACCCGCACATCAGTTCACCATCATCCTTGGCTTTGATCTGGATGGCTACAAGTTCCTCCAAGTGGTAATGTACTTCAAGGGCTAGGCATTGTTAGGATTGTTCCTGTTTATCAAACAGATCGGAGAGAGTTTCCCAGGCATGATGGGAACAAAGGAATTGTTTGCTAAGACCTTTCCATCGGTCTTTGTAGGCTTCGGTAGATTGGGCTCTCATAACAGCAACAGCTATTTGCACTCTGGGGGCAAAGAATAGCGATTGAATAACTATGTTGGAATTCTTCTCAAATTGAGCCCTTTGCATTTTTTCCACTCCCGGGCACATGGTGTCATATATTTCATTCTGCCGATTGATGAGCCCTTCATCAGCTTGGGCCAACTCTTGGAGAGCCGTTCTTAGTTCAAATTTCTTTTCTCCTTGCTTCTGGAATGAGAGAATCCATTCGTTCTGACTCATCATTGATTTCTTGCACCTGCTGAATAGCCCAGTCCGGAATATCATGTGTGGTAAGGGGCTGGTGTTGTGTCACTTGCTCATTCTGATCGGTGGATAGAATCAAGGCATTTTTGCTTTGAACCATGGTGTGAATATCTTCTATCACAACCCGACCCAGCTACGCTTTTGGGGATCATGATTGTACCAGAAAGCAACTGGTCGATAGGTGAAAGAGGTAATGAGCCTTATCTTCTTGGTATTGCTGCATTGATGGCTCATAGTCTGGATGTCAAGAGGTGTACGACAGGTATGGTTTCGGGAGATATACCACCAGTATGATCTTTGGAGGTATATGATGACTCGGATGTTCGGAGGTGTTAAACCCAGAGGGTACTCATTTCGACGATGGAAAAATGTTCAGGGGCGTGAAATAATACCAAGACTGCTTAATGGGTATCTATGTGGATAAAAATAAATATCTGCCGCAAAAGCATTTCTTTGCTAACAATACAATATAACACTGTGAGCGTCATTCCAAGTTTACTGGTCAAAGTTTTACCTGTACTCGATTTGGGACTTGCTTTCATTTTGGCGTTTTTGAATCTTTGCTCAGCATGTGGAAATAACTAAAAGATACACAACAAAAAGAAATGGCAATCCAAATATGTATATTGTTAAGGTTTGTTCACATCGCTGAGAAAGTGATGGATGATCTGATCATCTTATACCTTTCTACCCTGGAAGAATTGGAAGGTTTGATAACCTTTGTCTTCGCTCTTAACTACTATATATACTCTTCACTCTTGAACTTCTGTAGCTCAACTGCATTCGAACCTGTGCAAAACCCTTGCAACAACCGTTGGCCGCAATTGGCCACTCTCATATCTTCATCGTCGATAGATTATACTCTGACCATTTGTATCCTTCCTGACATCCACTCCATGGCGTCTGTCATCCAGATCAGTGGTATCCTTTCTATCGAATTCCTCTCTAACAAGTGGGCTCCATTCGATAGAGATTAACTTTGCTGTATGGTGTGGCGCATGTTTTTAGCTTTCGTTGGGTATACAGTAGCTTTCTCCAGTCCTTGTTGAAAAGAGATCAGCTGTATCTAGCTTTGATGTTTGGAGAGGTATGTTCACTAGGTTTTGTTGTGTAGAGACTTTTAGATCAACGTATACTTTAGCTTTTGTTGCATAGAGAGTTTTGGAGTGACTCTATTCTTGCATCGCTCAGGCCAGAGTAGTGCATTCCCTGGGTTCATTCACTAGAGAGAATCTTTGCAGTTCAAAATGGATGGCTGGTGGAGTAAGGTCGCTCTTTGAGAAACTTCACTGTTTGAGAAGCTTTGCCAATCCAGAAACTTCCCTCTGGCTACCGAGACGAGTGACAGCCGATGCCATAATACGTGTGTGTGCTCTCACTTCGCTGGTATTATGTTAGGTATAATATTTTCATAACTTCCATATCAGATGCACTTTCTAAGATTGTTTTTCCCTGCAAGGTCACTGGAAAGCACGGGAGCACATACTGCGGATAGACTCCTGAGCATTTCTCGAATATCCATGCCATGCCAGGATCCATTTGTGGGAGCATCAATGGGTTTTTGGAAACGCAACATGTCAGGGTAGTGTGGAACTGAGGTGAACCAGGTATCCAACTCAGCATTCAAGACTGGATCTGTAAGGTACTCCAAACACCAGCTAAAGTGATCTTTCACAATCCCCAAATAGAGTCAGTGAAGTTCATCTGGTTGCGAAAAGCAAGAGATTTTGCACAGAGAATACTCCCAGAGGAGATTCGAAGTCAGTTGCAGACGAATTTCTCTGAATCATTCATGTCGGTTGTCCTCCACATGCTCCTCATAGCGTGATGTACATTGAGGCTCCCAGTTGCAAAATCGTTTCCCATGGCCCATCCCGGGTTCATGTGGGGCTTGACAGACAGGGCATGCTCCTCTGACTATCTTCGTGATCATTATGATCTCCAGGTAGTCACCAATCCATCCAGCGAGCAATAGGTAGCAGGTATGTTTGAAACCGTGGGCACAATTCTACTTGTAACCAGTGCCACTGATGTCCACAAGGGTCAGTGGTTTCAGGATGGTATGGATTGCGTGGAGCCATGAAGAATCCATATCAGTTGTACCTTTCGGTGGAAGTGGAATATATCCCATCAGAATCCATACCAACCTTGATGCTGCACGCCTAACATTTTTCTGAATGTTCCCGATATCAATATATTGTGGCCAAGGGCTTATGAAGCCAGGGATATTTGTGAGATGGGTTTTGTCCGAGGCGAAGTTGACTGCCACAATTGTCCCACCTTTGGGTCATTGCTTCTGAGTTTCCCACCAGCATTCTTCTGAGTTCATATCACTATAGATTTGATGATGAGCTGAAACATACCGCTGCACAGGAGCAAAATATAGATACTCTGCAAATGGTAAATGCCCCAAACAAAACTGGATGCACTTGAAAATAACCCTGCAGTGTATGTTTCCATATTTCCATGGTGCCTGAAGCAAACACTTCAGCTTCTAGTCTGAAGTCGAGGCACCTCAGCACCTCCCAGAGCTCAGATGCTGTCTGGAGCAAAAATATATGGAAATGGTCCAGGTCATACCACAGATCATTGTTTACCCAAGTGTTGTTTGTGTACCCAGAGCACGGGCTTGTTGATGATTGAATGCATTTGCAAATTGGTGCCACACAATGCAATTCGGTTTCCAGTGTTTGTCGTAGAGGCTCGTAGCGTCTCCCACCACTTGCCCACCGGTGGCCTCTGCATACACATATGCATGGGTGCCTTGCCTCGGGGTAATAAATATGATGTTGTGTTTCTCTGGTAGCTTAAATATGGAAGCACTCTCGGAGGTGTGTGCAGCTGGATTAACCCTGGGACACTGTCAGGTTCTCATGCATTCGTTTACTTCTTGCTTTGCCTATCCCACTACTTACCAGATCTCCAATTTGCTTCTGTTCCAAGTTGTTCCATTACCTCTCCCATGATATCAAACACCTCTGGGTCATCACTTCTATAATGATGAGCAAGACCAATGGAGTTGCGGATCTGCTTTTGACATCATGTGCATCGCAATCATAAGAACTGGTGTGCCAGATCACTCATTCAGGTAATCATTGTTACAGTATATCCTGTGGATGGGGTGTGATCAGTATATGGTGAATGGAAGATGGAGTATGATGAGTATATAGTAAATGGTAGATGGTGTGACAAGGATAGGGTGAATGGTAGATGTGGTGTTACAAGTGTATGGTGAATGATAGATGGGGGGTGGCAAGTATATGGTGAATGGTTGATGGGGTGCGACTAGTGTATGGTGAATGGTGAGGAGAACATATTCAGGGGTAAAGCAAGCTGCTGAAGTTTCAAGTTGCACACCACTCCAGCTGGATGAGGCACTGTGCCATATGATACACAGGTTTGATAGAACTAGTCTTGAAACAGAAAAACAACTATATGTGACTTCACCCAACAAATTATTTGTATCCCACATATTGATTCAGATCCCGTCCCTGACCTCTTATAAGCCTACGATATTCATCTTCAGCACTCCACCAAAATTTTTAGGCAGAAGTTCTGATGCACCTGTAGATGGTGGCAGGGCTCAAATCGCATCCAATTGTGTTGCACTCTTCCAATAGGAAGGAACCTCAGTCTGATAGATGTTGGATGATTGTGGTTTCCATATGTAAATAGTGTTGTATGTTCGGATATGTGGTAAATATTCAGTATATGCCCAGAATCTGCAACCATCAACAGTGGTATCTTGCAGGTCACCTGCATTATCATACATGAGATGGACACCTGCCAGCAGCTGTCCTGATCATCGGTAGGCTGATTTTGCATATCACAGCTCAACAAACTAGGCGATCACAGGTGATCATAAGTCGGGTTTGATATAGCTTCAGAATCACAGCATACGTTGGGTCGGCTTTGAAATACTGCAACCATGTGGCAGGGGTGATACCCCACCTGTCATTGAGTGATCAACTTGAATGTTCTTCACAGACAATGGGTGACAAAAACATGTTTCAAAAGTATGTCAAACAATGTAGTATAGTAAAAGAAGTATGGACAAGGTTGATGTGCATTGAGTCATCTCAAGATGATTGTGAGTGTATATAAACCCAACTTGCTTCTCACAAATGCAGCCTGTCACACTACCTCATTCTCAGTGACAACTGCCGGGAACATTGAGCTTTTAGCAAAAAGCTTCGAACCTTCTAACCTCCTCTTCATGACTACTTCTAAACAGCATGTTACAAAACAACCCCTCTGACAACTACTCTCCGTCCACTCCAGGACACCTGTATCAATATTATGGCCGTGTATCTCCACATTGACCCAACCCAAACTACCTGCTCAGCAGTGATGGGTCACAGATGTGGGACAGGTTTGCCTGGCATCTCAATCCCGATTATGACCCGCCCCGGCAGCTGACTGAGGAAGCACAATAAGTACCCCAACCACTGAAAAACTGGTCTCTGGATACTCCTCCACCGATGATCAGCCCTGATGAACAGCAGGTGTAGAATGAGTATCGACAAACCTAGGTTCCATACAAATTGGTTCCACCCCAATCACCACCACCACCACCATCACCACCACCACCACCACCACCACCACCTTCAGTGAACCCAAATCCACCAATGTCTCTGCCGTCTGACAATGACCAACATACACTGCTGCCTCCCTCTCCGTGGCCAGGTCCATCTGGAGCTGAAGGTCCCTAGTTTACCCTACAGCCCCCTTCCGCACCACCTGGAGGTGCAGGATCCCAGTCCACACCACAGCCCCATCCCGCTCCATCTGGAGGTGAAGGCCCCTGGTATGGCACATCCTCCTCCCCCTCCACCAAGACCACCAGTTGCTCCAGGCTCATGGTCCACAAACCCTCCCCCACCCCTGATGCAGCCCACCTTCCCCCAACCACGCCCAGCACAGCCAGCAGCACCAGGTACACAGATGTCCAAACTAGAATAAACCACTTCTGAAGAGACATGTAAGACTGAAGGGAGTGTGGCACCTGGGCAATGGAGATAGACCAAACGGCTACCTGAACTGTCACCATGGACCCCAACTTCTGACATCCCTTGCAGTCAATGCCGGTGGCTGATCACTTGTGGTGAATAATAGGGTCAGACTGCCCCCACAGGCGGCAAATCACTTGCGGTAAATACCAGGGTAGGATAGCCCCAGCTGACATTGTTCCACCTGATGAAATTGGAGATACATAATACCGCCAACTGTTGCTGGGGTTAAATTCACCACCGGCCAACTTATAGTCAAGATGGTCGAAGTTTAAAAGGGGTCCAAGACACGCAAGATTAATGTGGGAAGTGGCATTCACAAGTTTGAGAATCATGTCCAGCACAAATGGCTGATTCCTGGGTACACTGAGTGCATGATGGAATTATTCCACTTGAGGACAATGTACATCGAGGGGCTCACCAGGTTGATCTTTGGGATGCAGCTATCTCGGATGTCATCAAGTATTATGAGGACTTCCTACCATTTCACTTGTTTGATGATCCAGAAAGTATCCGATACGACAGGAGTCAACATTACATCTGAAATCACTGCAACTGCCTGTGAGCAACAGTCACCAGGACAGTAACAGGTGACAAAAGAGAAGGGATGGGAGGTGGTGGACAGCACAAGGCAGAGGGTAGCAGTGATCACTGCCCTGCCAAGCAGTCAATCATTGTGATGGCCAATATCCAAATCAAGTTGTTTGTGGTGTGGATATGTGGAATTGCCACTTCTGGGTCTCCATTCAACACATTTCAAGGGCTTGAAGAATATTCCCAACTTCTGAAGTGGATCGCTAAGGTAAAGGCATAGGGCTGATTTACTTTCCAGACTGTATATCGCTACCAGTTGAGTGAAGAAACTGTTCAAGACTCCAGAGTTATGGTTGAGAAGGAGTTTGGTGGGGGTGTTTGAAACCAAGACACATGGAATGGAGAGGTCCAGAATCTCTGTGTGGTTGTGTTTGAAGCAGTGACTTGGCTCCTTGAGGTGAACCTGTGGAATGAAGATCCGGAGAACCCACCTGAGAACATCATGATAGAGCAGAAACCCAAGACACGCAATGATCAAGAGGGGGTAAGTAAGGAGTTCCTGAAATAATGAATGACATTCTGGACTAACAGGAATTCCTTGTAGGGAGCACCCCCACCAACACCCAAAAAGTAATTCACCCAGAACCCCTGGTGCACCTGCTGATACACCTAAAAGGAAGTCTTCCAGAACTCCTGGTGAACCACCTGATATACCCAGCAAATAAAAGGCACCAGCCCAGCGAGATGACTACAATGATTGTTCTGTGCCACCAACTTCATGTGCTCATGCTGCGATAGTGAAGGAATATCAGCACACTCAAGTTCTCGACAGTGATTCACAATTCAACAAAACGCAGATCAAGCCTCAGGATGATGAGCCAGGCCAAGTTTCAGATGATGCTCTCATGGCCACTATCCACAATACCTTTGGGCACAAGTGTCTTGATGAAGCAGTTACATTACTTGGAGCGGTACCATGTGGAGATTGACATTTCATCAAGAAAAAGACCCTGCTACCGGATGCATTCGTCACACCTGGGTGTGAGTCATGGCCCTGGAGTGCCTGGAACACCGGGAGGCAGGGTGATAGGTAAGTCCGCGACAATACGATGTGACAAACTGCAAAAAAACCTCTAGCTGCTATAGAGTTACACGGTCGCATATCACTCTGCTGGATGCCTTCTGACGTTTAATATACTGTGTTTTTCATCTGGTCGTTGCAATTGCATGGTGCTTGGTGCATGGTGGCAACACCGCTCTGTGCATTGTAATAATGATGCTATGCACTGCATATATCACCATACCGTCAGCATTTCGCAAAGTAGTCTTGATTAAGTCTATTAAATCTATTTACACTTCTGAACATCATTTATACCCTTTTCACCACTGTATTCAACTCATCTTCCAGCATATGATAAATGTCGTTCCAGGTCGTTAGGTCTATATGACTATTGATTATCCATTTTTTATTCTCCGACTTTAATGAAATGCTCTCCTCTGGAATTAAGTGAGCCGCACCCACAATATTTCCTGCACTAATAACTGCATATGCACCTCCAGAAGATAGTTTCGCCACCCTGACAAGCTGCGATGTACTTTCCGGCATTCCACTGTTGGCAGGCTTTGTTACTTCAACATATGCTAGCCAAAATGTATTCTTGCTGCACAGATAGACGACTCACAGCTTGAATAGAGGAAGCATACGGTACGGTAAACGACCTTGCTGTGCCTTGTGAGACAGCTCCTGCCCCTCCGTACGTTGCGAAGTCTGAACCAATACCCAGTCATGGGAAGCAGCCCCGGAAAACCATCGTGTATCTCCAGTACACCTGAGCTTCGGAATAATGCGCTGGCCATACATATTGTGTGATTCTACCTCCAATCCATGGTAAATGGCGGCAGCGCTGCTTAGGGGATGATCTGAATCGATGATGATCTTCTTGGAGGGTAAGAAATGACAGGTGGCATCGTATAGTTCATTTCGGAGGTCATTGTCACCGATTGTTTTCAAAAGGCCTTGAAAGTTCGTGACTTTTTCTTTTCCTGTATGGTGTTGGGGAGATATGAACCTCAATACACGACGTTGAGTGGTTGCTTCCGTCGTTGCTTCTGCTGTCCCCTGTAGAGCAGCTCGTTTACTATTCCAGGCATCGCGACTGGCCTTTCTGACAGCGAATGCCTGACTCCGAAGATTGTAGTTAATCATCTGACTATAGTAATCACCAGTCTTATTCGAGGCATTAAATCTTTCCTTAATCAGCCTCCGGTGAGAGCTTTCTCCGATCTCTGTCGACCACTATTTAAGCAATCCGTACTGTTGTATCTGCTTTCAGAAGTGCTGCATGTGATGGATCTTGGGAAAGTTGATATCGCAAGCATCTTCAATGTATTCGGCCATTTCTGCATCGATAATATCTTTCCATGTGTCGTGGATGTGCTGACGAAAGGCTGCAGTTATCTTCCTGTTGTCCACCGAATTCAACTCGGCATCCTGCTAGGCCCACAATTCTGTACGTCTCTCTTTGGCGTCCGCTGAAAGTCGTTTGCCAGCCCTGAATTGTTGAAACACAACCTTCAAATTGTGGAAGCGACATAGAGCATCATCCATAAGGTCCAGGGTTTTATCATCGTGAGAGTCATACTCGCAATAGAAATGAAACTCAATAAGAGAGCGAGAGGACTCAACGGCACTGTCAAAAACACTACGCTGAGAGGGGATTGGCTCACGCAGAGTATTGCGTACAACACCCACAAGGAATCGTGTCATTGTCTTGATGTCTCTTGCGTTCCAATGTGAAACCTCCTCATATGCACATCTTGGCTTCGTCATATCAAGGTATGCACACGCCGAGAGCCAATTATCGTTGAACTTGTCCAGCCACTTATGCTGCATGAGAAATTCGTGAAGCCATGTCAGGAGGCACTTTAACATCCCAATTTGCATTGTATGGAGCAAATTAGGCTTAGGAAGATCGCTTGTGACGCAATCGACATACCAGATGATGTTGAAGCTTGGATTCACATCATGGAATTTGAGTTCGGCGATACTGAGAGGTGTATTTGAATCCGAAAGAATACGATACATAAAATGATCCCAGAGGTTATGTCGCTCATGTCGGTGGGGAAGATTATCCATCTCCAACTTGGGGCATTCGCACCACTAGCATACACCATTCATGATGTTGTGAAGGTCACGGTGCTCAGAGTAATCGGCCATCCATGCAGCCAGTGTCAAATGACAATGCCTGAAGTTGCGATCGGCACAGCGGGCATAAAAGGTACGAGTCTCAAAATCAAGTAGGGGTTGCAACACATGCAGTAGCACGTTCTGAGAGACCATTCGACCATGTTCTCTCTGAGCATCCACCCTTCTGAGCGGGACACCACGCATCTTGATGGCAATGGGCAAAAGAGCGACCGACAATACACTGTGCATTGTGTGCTTCATCCGTGCTGCTGCTGATAGGTTGCCGATCGTCATATATATTGGCTATGCCATTGTGTTGCCAGAGAAGTTCGTGAGGTGAGTGGCGTCAGACATAAATAGCTTAAGCACCAGCGGGTAATGTTGTCTACATAATTGTGATCATTGTAAACGGCATAAGAAGGAAGCTTACCTGCTCATCCCTCCACCAGTGTCCAGTATGCATCTCGTTGTAAACATGGTGCCCAGAATCATTGAAGCAACGTTTCGGAGTATAAATCAGATGTTCCTCATATACTGACTGCCGGAGTACCCATTTTGCACACTCTATAATATCACGGTGCCAAAACTCAATTGCATATGGATGCTGCACACTCCACACCATCTGCCACGTAGCTGCCTTCAAGGAGAGATGGCTGCGTCCATCGTCCATTGCGTCAATTTTGTGTTGGAGGTGGTAATTCGATTTCAGAGAATCGTACACACTCTCTTTAAGGCCGCAGTTGCCCTTCTGTATGTCATCGATGACGCTTGTGGGAAGACCTTTCGATGTAACCAGCTCTGCAAAATTGTACTCCTCCGCACTGTCAAATGAATGGGAGGGGTTGTGAAAGTATTGCTCAGCGTTGTGCTCATCTTCAGTCAGAAAGTATGCGACAGGGGCACCGGAATCAGGATATGAAAAGTTTGCAATTGTGTTCAAGTCTAATTCGGATGGTTGTGGAGAAGAAAATATATGCAATGGAGGAAACGCGTCAGGATCGTCAACGTGGTTATGGATAGCATGAAAACCACTCTGAGAATTATCAATGAATTGCTGGACGTTGTTTCGAACATGTTCATGCGGCTTGGAGGCTGTCTTTACTTCAAGGCATTGGGTGCGATATCGAGGATGATTGCTTTCAATGTGTGTGTAGATCCACAGGTCAGACCTGTACAGTTTCAAACATACAGGACATAAATAATTCGAACCTCGTAAAAGAGCCATTGTCCACGCGATGTAGAACATGCTGAGATCTGAATACCGAATGTCTTCAGTGTTGCCATGCATGGGTCGTTGCCATGTGTGGGTCGTTGCCATGCAAGGGTAGTGGAATTAAGCGTAATGCCATAGAGGCTCTTCAAGGCGGGGATATCGTCCATAAAACATGTAATGCTAAAAGTTTTATCACCATTTGAACCATTTGTATTTCAAAGCGGGCTTGAAAGTGGGCTTGGGCTTTAAATACTCTTGGCTGCAAGTGCATTTGGGCTGCTAGTGCACTTGAGTGGCAAAACTCAGGTGACAATATAGGATATCACTCTTGTTATGTGCCAAGACTGATCTTCAGAGTGTATGACACTACGGCACCAAGTGAAACCCGAGTGCCCGGTGGTCTCTGCATTGTCAGAGATGCTGGTAACACTTCTCTCACTCTAAATGGCAGGTCCCAACTGTTAATGAAACTGCACTGCATCATTATGTTGGAACTTGACGTCACAGCCATACGGTAGGGACTCAAACTCACAGATTTCGACGCTTTGACCCAACAATCACTTGACAAGTCTTTGGGGGTGTTTCAAATGGCTCTCAGAATCGAATGAAACATGCTGTGCATGATTCCGGCTGGAAGAGAAGTGCCGATTGTGACTCACAACCAGGAAAGCTCCTTCTCAAGTATGATGTTTGATATGACCAACACTTGAGCCTGCAAGCCGCGTCCACGATTCTAGCACCATGGATGGTTCACTTTGCACTCTATATATAGTGCCGTATACTCCCTCCGTTTCGATTCTTCTCCGTCTTCTCTATCTACTCCATTTCATTTACACTAATGATTATTTTTAGACACATTAACCCCAACCCTGCTTTACCCGTCTTACACTCTATAAAGCTCAGAACATTGCGATGCCACCCGAAAAGATTCTATCCACCCCATCCAAAACCGATGCCATAAAGGATACTCTACTTCCAGATGGTTTCGCTAAAGAGTTCAAGGTCTAGCACATTCGGGGCCTTATTCGGCTGTATGCCATTCACAGTGTCAAGGATGATGGTGCGATTGACTTGATGTATGATATCCTTTTCATGGATCGAGTGACTACAAGGCACTTTAAACAGTTTCGGCGAATGTGGAAGCAGTGGACATCAACACAACCAAGACACATTGAATGGTGGAGTGGGTTCCGGTCGTTTCTCCAGGACTGTTTCGACAAAACTTGGGTCCAGATGAATCGGTATCCCAAAGCACACCCACCCCTAACTGCTGACTCCGACTCCGACTCCGATTCCGACTCCAGCGACGAAGACTCCAAATATGGCAAAGCCTATACGAAGAAAGGCAGCCGGTATCCCGGGAAACCGAAGCTGAAACCACCATCTCACAATCATGAAACGCCACCTACCATTGTTGCCAATGTCACCCAGAGGAAACGAAAACTGGATAACATTTCGACCGATGCCATCTCTACCACCCTAAACCTCACATACACCTTCAGGGTCTGCATCATTGACCCTGAAAGGTACCCAGCAGAAAACCTCCATTGGGAGGACGTCTTTATACACCCCAGCACAAACAGATGGCATCTCTCACAAGTTGAGAATCCCACTGCAAAGAATTCCCAATGTGCTGTGAGTCACCTATGTCCGGCCAGGGATGTCAATTATATTCGTGGGTGTATAGTCATGCCGGGCGAAACCCCTCTGCGGTCATGTGATGCAACTCGACTGAATAGCAACGACTCTGTGGCCACCTTCTTCTCTGTTACAACTGGCAACCCTCTCATCGTTGTGGCTGTTCTGAAGGCAATGGCAGTTGCACCTCCAAGTAATGCCAGGGCAACTGCATGAACACCACCACCACAATCTCAACCATTTCTTCCGGGAACAAATGGTGCCTCCAAACAAACCAATAGCCCCACCCCAGCTGCCAGGTTCGTCGCAATCAACCACCCAGCAAAGACACAACCGGAGGTGACTGCCACTCGCCACATCCAATTTGCCGCACTCCAAGACGTGTCCGCGGCGCCGCTTGAAAAGGTGTTGCAATCTGTGCTGGAGGAATCAATGAATGACCCGGTAGTTGCACAATTCAGGAATGAGAGATCACAAGAGGAGCAGCTGAAGATCAGGTCGGTAATGGTGGGGGTGTTGATATAGTGGGAGGCAATGTATGACGATGCGCCGGGGTCAGAGTGTGTTAAGCTGTTGGGGTCGGTAGCAATTGGCACGCACCAGAATACCAATTCTAGTATGAGCTTTAAACAGCTCGAGGCGTTGAGTTTGACTCCACCTGGAGGTATTTTTGACTTATGATTTTGGTACGTCTAATAGTGCTGCCAATGACTAGCATACTGACACATGTGTTAGGTTCGTATTTGGGCCGGGTGGAGTCGTTTTTTGCATTTTACAGAGTTGTTTTTAGTCTCATTTGGGTTTTCATAGAATTATTGTCTTTGGTTTCGTGGCCAGGGGATGCTATTGTTTCATTCACTATTTCAGTACGTCTCTTATGTTTGAAGCAATTGACTAGCAAGCTAACGATGCGTTAGGGATTTGATTTTTGGCGTCGGTTTTCTATTATCGAGCATTGTATTTGGGCTAGCAAGGATTGTATCTCCATCTTCAGGAGTCACTTATATCCTATTTGTGATTGTACGCAACATTTTCGTGATAAGGAAATACAATATGTTGTGAATCTACCTCTTCATGAGATCACTTGTTCACAGCAACATGTCGGTTCTTTTCCAAACTGCTTTAATCTTCGTCTGCACCGTGGAGTCGAATTTGCAACTGCATCCACTCTTTCTGCTTTTCTGCCAGTTCTGCTTTCTGAAAATGACTCGAACAACACAGCCAGTGCACAAGGCCACATCCTCAATTACAAAAGCAACACCAGCCACTCCTGAAGTTGTCTCCCCAATTCCACGTTTTGCACATGGTAAAATGAGAAAACTTACTTTGCAGGCTGACAGGCAGAAGCGAATGCGGACGAAGGCTACAGCTTCACGTATCGAAGGTTCGACTACTCAGAACACCTCTGCATCTACACCCATTGCATCCCTGCAGCCGTCTCTGCACCCGCGGAATGCAGCCTCCATTTCGATATTGCCATCACCCAGTGTCATTTCCTTCAGTATTCATTCAGCGACAAACCTTAGTCATCTCCGAAGTCCACACCCATCGTCATCGGCTTCACAACTCATCACATCGTTTCCGCCAAATACACCGTCCACTTTGTCAGTCAGCAGCAAACAATATCGCAGTCGAAGTGTCCTTGCACCACGTCACCCTCGAGTCACTGCTGTACTGGGGCCAATGCATTGCATGTTGGAGAAACGACTACTCAGCGAGAGACCATTTCCGACTGAACCTGAGTTAATGCTGGTAGCGTATACAATTTCGAGAGTGGTAGATACTGACTAACATCGTTTCTACACGAAGTGAGTAGCGTATTGCTGGCCCAAGGCATGCAGGCAGGAAGGAGTCAAGGTTAGCTTCCCGGAACGTCAGAAGCAGTGTCTCAAGATAGTTCCATATCTTCCAGAATTGCATTTTCATTGACCAACCGGCTGTATGTCAGATCAAAAACAATTTCAATGCAGTCCGATCGCGCCTGATCAAGAAAGCCCGTGATCAGGTAGCGAGACAATACAACTTGCATCGTTTCGAAGATGATGATGAGCGCCTTATTCACATTGACCGACTACTTTTAGATTTAACATTCACTGTGCGCCAATGCGATCGTACGAACGAACCTGAGGTGAGTCTTGTCAGCCATTCTCAGCATCGCTAACACCACCAGGAACAAGCTAGTTGCTTCCTTGCCCAGGGGATTCCACCATTTCCATACCTCCATTTCTTCGAATAAATATGCAAACGCAGCAGGCATTTGGAGGGCTTCCATGATTGGATTCGAGAACAGACACCCCCGGCACTGATTGTGTTAACATGAACGGCATTGCATTACGCACTGATGGAGTGGCAAAGAAATGGAGGTTCAGCTCCGACAAAGGTTGATTGCGATGACTTAGATATCCAGCAGACAAGGCCCAAGTGGGAGTACTACTTCAATCGAGGTAATGATGGTGGTAAGTATAGCCTTTACAATATATGCAATTGCTCTAACATTGTGCAGAGACTTACACTGATATCATGTATATTTGGAACCATCTCCCATCTCCTTTAAGACAGAAGGTAATCAAGTCCATACGGGGGGCACTCAACAACTTCATTCTACGTGTGAATAGAGCAAATAACACGCCTGCCGTTTCCTCCAAACCTCGTTGGGTGGTGTTAACCAAGACTGCAATGGAAGCTCTAATAATGGTGCTGGACATTGAGACTTCCATCATTTCAGCTATCCGCATTCTCATTGCTAAAGATTTGTCTTTTGACGATCAGGATAGGGTTGACGATAGCGACAATGATAATGACAACGAGCATGATGACATACACAGTGCCAGGAGTCGCGGCCAGCGATATTGTGGCCTCCAGCTGGATGATGATCAGGTCCAGAATGAGGGGGTGGCGGACGAAGATGAGGATCAGCATGGGTATCAGAATGGGGATGAGAACGAGTACAAGGACGTAGAGTCAGAATCGGTGGATGACTGCGAAGGAGAGTGCAGTTTAGAGGATGTGGTTCATGCTGGCTGCGACGTGTAGGATGGAATTTGGCATGGGACACTGTATATATTAGGCTTTAATATCAAACATCAAGCATATTAACATCACTGTACAGTGTCTGTCGCCCAAGCTGTGAGTGCAATTCAAGGCATCGTATAAATAACACATGCAGTGAACAGTGCGTTATGTCCAGGTATACATTGCATTCAGGCGTCATATGAGTAGTATTGTGGATCAATAGGTGTGTATACCATATAACTGCGTCGGTAAGAGATACTGCGTCAGTCCGAAATGGGTGCACTGCATGGCTGTGTTAGTAAGGAATACTACGTCAGGAGCCGCAAACGCAACACCTGGGGTCGTGTATATGTACGTGCAGTGTCACATCATGTCGAGGCTCAAAAGGTTTCGATTTAAACGCCTGATGCGCCCCAGACCTACGTACGTCCTTGGCGCGACTTGGTTTTTTTCCTGATGTCAGCAGCCATTCGAGGGCCAATGTACACCTTGCAGCAATTTTCAGAAGAATGATTTCTTGCATATCAGATCTAGGCAATTGGATTCATTGTGTGGAGATGGATCTTCGAGGTGGACCTGCTATGGGTGCTCCTGGCTGATTGAATGGTGCTCCGGAAAATGTTTTCAGTCTTAGCTGTGACTCTGTATGCCAAGTCAATTTTGAAGGATGTAACAAATCATCAATAAGATACAACTACCGTTACTCAGTAACCTGTCGCTTGGCAGATGTTGTTGGGCAGTAGAAATTGGCTTGTAAACCCGCCACACTGCCCAGAAGCAATGGTACCCTTGCACTCACCCTGACTCTATTTCTCATTGTTTTCTCCAGTTGCTTAATAATATGCCAACAACTGACCACCAGCCATGGAATGCGGTACTTTGTGTGGTGCTTCTAACTGTCCACACAACAGTTATTGGTACAATGAATACTATTAAGAAAGGGTCTCCATTATCAGCGCACAATCTCTGGGCAGAAGATGCTGGCAACCTGACTCACACACACCCTAACTTCCGTGTGCAACATCCCGAGAGACGGTGGGACATCCACATGATCATCTACATTATGTTGATGAGCCGGCTGGAAAAATATGTAAAAGACTCAGTTCACCAGCTTACGATATGCAGTGGTTATGGGAAATCTTGGATGAGGTGCACTGCTTCAAAGGTCCGGAGTCTCAGGTTTGGTTTGTTACATCTGAAACCCCAATAGGTTTCAAAGTCCAAATTACAGCAACACTGGCCTACCACTCACTGAAGGTCTGGGGAAACACAACATGGTGGCTGTTCGCAATTCCAGATGTGCCGGGGAATGAGTCAGCAGTTGATGAACATGGTCCTGAGGCTTGAATATCAGTGAGCACTGCACTTCATACTGCTGTCACCCAAGTCAGTGTAGCTGAAGCTCAGAAGGATGCTACCTCTGTGATGACCAAAGTCACTCACCCATGGACAATATGCTGATGAATAGTGTCGTGGCTGGCTTCAGGCGTACCCCTGGTATATATTCAATTGGAGAATATCCATCCAGTCAGGCTGGAGTGGTCTCAGGAAAATCAGAAGCAGCTCGATGATATTGTTAAATAATTCAAAATGTAAACGCTTGGAGGTAAGCTGGGGCTCACCTGGCAAATTCATCACTGGCAGCTCAATCACTGTTTGCAACCATTGGAGCATGAAGGTGATCGTTTTGCAAATGGTAGTTAGAAGGCAGTGTGGGATACCAGCAGTTTTGTGGGGAATTTGATTTTCAGATGGCTCCCGGAATCTGTCTTCCGTGAGTAGAAGCAATTCTGCGACTGTTCCCGACATGGATGACGAGCCTAGTACAGGCTCACCAGTCCTTTCACCACTTTCTCAGAAGGCTGTACTTTTATGATTTTTGCCAGGCCAGCTTTGCCATCTGGCATGGTGGATTCATCACCATTTCAACCATAACATCCAGGTGATTTGCATGGTTTTCAATGATTCCACCAACAGGTGCAGCAAAATAATATGAGATTTCCAACATTCCCCCTGGTGCTCTGTTATCATTACCATTACCAAGAGTGCGGGCACTGGGCTCAACCTCATTGCTACCAATTATGCGGTAATTGTTCGGAAGCCTTGGGTGTTCAACCAGCAGAGGCAAGGTTTTGGACTGATTGTGCGACTGGGTCAGATGGGTAAGCTTCACTTCTGGCTTGTCAAAACTGGTCCAAACACCTTTGATAATAGAGTCACTTAACTCCATATGGTCATTGGTACTACTCAGCTACATGTTTTGCATGAACTAAAGAATTGTCAGATGATAAGCAAGAAGGACATCTACAATGATCTCAAAACACATATTGAAAAAACTGCCATATAGGCTGGGATGTTGTCACAATCAGAATAGCTGCTCAGGTATTTCTAGGTGCGCTTGGATTTGGGATTTCATTGATGCATCATTTAGAATGGTTTTTTGATTTGCTGGGGTGTATCTGAAAGTATTCTTTGTGGTTGTACAGAGTTTGGATGGGGGTATTTTTTCGGCTGTTACTGGGTTTCTTCTTCAAAATGGCCCAGATTTTCTGTATCTTTGATATCTCTTATGTATCACTAGGTCTAGATGTTAAAGAATTGATGGTTTCGGTTACAATATATATCCACTTCATATCATGTGCAAATCAGAATACAGTTGTGAAGAATGAATTATGGTCATGGTTGAGGGTGAGAGAGCCCAGTAGTGGAGCTGTTAGGTGAAACTTGTTTGCCCAAAACCAGAAATAGAAAGCGAAGGCACAGACTGCATGGTACAAATCGTACTCAAAACTGCAATACATTTGATCCTAATTTTTGCATACTATCCCTGGTGCATCTACTACACCCCAAAACTAAGCTCTCCCAATACTTTCAGCTTCTGAAGCGGTACTAGAAATTGTTCATATGTGCGATCAGCCTGCCCAAGCTTTTGTGACGGACTGAGTTCCAGCTCAAAGCTTCTAGAGTATGCAAAGATCAAGTGAGAACAGGTACTAAGGTTCGACAATATACAAGCTGATAGTCACTTGATTTTACTGATTGGGAGTCAGGTGTACCCTGGAGCATCCCCCTGGCAACTGCCAACATAACATGATGTTTTTGTCCCTTCTGCACTATTCCATCTCACTCCTTTTGATCATCTCTACACACCTACAGCTTAACCTGCCTGCCTACCATTCCAATCATCACAGCTCCACCTGGACTAATACCCCCATTCTATCTACCATTCTGTGAATGCATTCCCCCACTGGATATCGTGTGCCGGTGAATTGACTGTACTTAGATAGATACAATTCAAACTTCAGAAGTTACTATGTGCATTCAGTTTGAGATTGGGTAGAGCTGCGGCACAGTACTGCCAAAGTTCGATCGCTGTGAGTTCCCAAGTTCAATCCATGGGAAATACTAAAGGGGTGTAGCTCAGATTCCAATGCTGTACCATGTGTAACGGCAGAGGTCAGGTCTTAGTTGTTTTGGTTGCGGCTGCCGGCAAGGCTAAGAGCCGAGGCTGAATAATCACCAACCTTAAGTACACTCTGCACAGCTGCCATCATACGACAGCGATCATCATACTTATACACAATCATATAGAAGAACATATTCTCGTTTGCAACCGTACCAATCCTAATTGATATATGAGCCTGTACGAAACCTTACTTGCCTGTACATGCCCTCACACTATAATCGCTTTCACTCAACAGTCAGGTTTCACTCACAGGAATTCCCAATATTTTTCCCTTTTTTCGGTGCGTCTGACACTTATTCAACACCTGGAGAACCCTGAGAAAACTCTCAAAGAGAAACACACGAATATGTCAAGTCCATACTCAATAGCATCAAGATGCCTCTCAAGATACCAACTAGAACTCGTATATGTGCCACTAATGATCGGGGGAGTGAAGAAATTGTCCAAGCAGTGGCTTCGGCGCCAGGAAGCCGACAAACACTGGGACCGAGGATCAGCATCACTCCGATGGTCGAGCCAGAAACATAAGTCGAAAACTACCAAGACAATGAATACAACAAAGATGATGACGACGCCCAGCACTCTATTGGCATTTGTGACTACGAGAACATCCAATCAGCCATCACCAATGAAGATATTTGAGAGATGTCGGCGTAGAACAAATTGATAAAAGCTATGACAGATCGACAAGCCAATTGGTTGAGAGCTGATACAGAACGATTGGCCCTCAAAAGTGAACGACTGGCCTTGGAACGCGTGAAACAGGAGACTGCAAGCGTTGCGAAATCCAAGATTTTCGATATGGTCGCCTCCATGCGATTCTGTGGTGGAGCAAAAGAGTTAGACAAATTTCTCGATGTGCTACGCTCCAATTTCATCTCTCACAAGCAACTATTCCTACATGGTGGACCCAATCAAGTGCATGATATGGTCTGTCTTCTCGATGCATGGAGTAACCATCGCGACACAACACAGCAGCACACCCCAATGACCGGCCCGGCCGAATGGTTTAGTAACCTACAGGCGAACTCAGATCCATGCTTGGAGGATTTTGATCTTTTTATGGAAGAGATCCCAGGATCAACAGAGATAAAGACCACCGCAGTCGTGCAGTGATGAAGATGTTGGACAAATATATTCAACTGCCAAAAGGACTGGTTAGAGCCTACGCGAATTGTATTAAAGCGAATTGGAGACAGGCCGGTTGGAATTCGCCGATGCTGGAGACAGCACAGTACGATATGGCGTGGGGAGACCTGTGACACCATCTCCAAAATGACATCGGGCCGATAACCCTGACATCTGGACGATTCGAATCAATCGAAGAGCTATTCAACAAGGCCGCATCTTCGCGTGTCGTACATACCCAAAACGAAGGAAAGAAATCTGGTGGCCAACAGAAGCAGCCGGATTCATCAAACAAATGCGGAAAGCGAACATACCGGCTGTCCATCTCTGAACTATCAGAAACGACACAGCCGGAGAAGTCCTCAGGCCAAGGTGGCAGACAATCGAAAAAATACAGGAAGTCTGGTGGAGGAAGCAATCATTGCAATTTACCGCTGGCACCCTGGACCACAAATGATGTCCAGGGGAACTGGAAGGCCAACCAGCGGTACACACAGTGTGGAAACAAAGATCATAAAACTCGCCACTGCACCAGATACAGCTGACCAAATATGCCCAAAATAGACTCCAACCCGGTGGGAGACGGACACCAGGTGAAACGTCAAAAATTGTTTGACACCCAGCAGTCAGAAATCTCACATACTTCTCCCAGCACCTAGCCCAGCAGAAGACGCTGGATGAACAGGAGTTAGGAGTGGAGATGTTTGGAATGTAGGTGTTGTTGGCAACTATGGATGGAATCCAACCCCACCGATTAGCCCTCGAATCGAGAGGTATTTTAGAGCCACCCTGAGCTCACTTTTCAAGTCAATACTTATGTGGTACAGAGTTACCCGATTTATCGCACATCATCCATGAAGTACAAATTCGGATCGACACGGTAAAATGCAGCGTGTGTGGACACTCATCGACTGCGGCGCAACAAGTATCTTCATAGCACCAAGACTGCTTTGGCAACTTGGGCTAAAACATGAACCCACATGCACCTCCACCCAGTGTCTTGACGGCCAAATGATGATGTCTGCGAAAGAGTGCCAAAAAACCAGCTTCTCGGTTCAATATTTTAAGCACGTGGATCCGGTGGATCTATAGGAGGTACTGGTAGTACCGATGGCATACGACCTGGTTCTCGGTCTACCTTGGTTCAATGGAAGGAACCCTGAGATCAACTGGAACACCGGTCAACTTCACTCTCTGCAGACTCCGAGTGACCATTCCATACCAGTGGCCACCTACGTGATGTCGGAACCTCCACAGGGAGCAGATGAGTTTCGGCTGCAGGAGCACAGTGAAGAGAATAAGCCTCCGGACATACATCTGCTAGGAGTCCCCGCATTCGATGACCAACAAGCTAGCAACAAGCTTGTCAAGGCCTTCGCCACACAAATTGACGATTGCCTAGGGTTGCTGGCAGCTTGCATGGCAGTCACAACAGTCAAAGGTGGGAAAAGCCCCATGAGCGGGACGAGCAAGCAGGAGCAGCGGCAGAAGTTGCAGCAGAAGGGTTATCAACAGTATGGGGCTTGAATGACTGCTACCAGCTCACCGAGTCACAAAGGAAGTAATTGGATGGCAGGTCTTGGCTCTTTCATGTGAGAACCGTTCTTTTCCAGGTTTTCAGGATTCCTTACCCTCCATCAGACAAAGTTGAAAGCACACAGCTAACAAGATTTGATGCAGCGATTTTCGAGACCATAGCCACCAACGATGGAAGTGGCATCCCTACAAAGTATCGAGAGTTGGTGGAGGTCTTCTGTAAGGCCAAGGCCAAGACACTCCGGCCGTACCGCCCAATTGACCACATGATTGATCTCGAGCCCAGTTTCTAGCTACCATATGGGTACATCTCTAACCTGTCCAAGATCAAATTAAAGACTCTAATGGCTTACATCGAGACAAATCTATCAAATGGGTTTCTTCAGCAGTCATCATCGCCGGTGGCGGAACCAATACATCTTGCCAAGAAGAAGGATGGAGGATTAAGGCTTTGCATGGACTACTGCATGCTCAATAAGGCGACGGTTAAGAACCGGTACCATCTCCCGTGGATTTCGGAGATTCTTGACCCTGTAGGACGTGCCAGGGTCTTCACAAAGCTCGACCTCCAAGGAGCCTATGATCTTTTTCGGACCAAGGAGGGTGAGCAGTACAAGACGGCATTCCGACCCTGATACGGTCAATTCATGTACAAAGTCATGGCACTCAGCTTGATGAATGCACTGGCTACTTTTCAAACGTATATCGATGATCGCCTGCGGCCTTACATTGACCACTGTGCCATGTGCTACCTTGATCATATTCTCATCTACTCGACAAACGAGAAGGAGCACAATGAAAATGTACGAACGGTGCTAAAACTACTCCAAGAATTTTGCCTCTATTGCAAGGCAGAAGAATGCCAATTTGATGTCTCAGAGGTGGGCTACCTCAGCTTCGTGATCAGTTCTGAAGGAGTGGGCATGGAGTTGGACCGAATATTGACAATCGAGGATTGGACGACTCCTGTGTCAGTTCACGACGTCCAAGTACTGCTCGGATTCACATACTTCTACCGGAGGTTCATGCGAAAATATGCCAAGATTACCTTCACCCTCACGGATCTACTATGGAAGACAGGCAACCCCTCCGGTGCTGAGGAAACAGAGCCTTTGTCCAACCGGCCTTGGCTCAGACAGTGGGAAATTCTCGGAAAGATCAAATGGGAATAGACTCAGCAGGCCGAGCTGGCTGTCCGGAAACTGAAAAAGGCCTGCACCACAGCACCAATTCTGCAGCATTTGCATCCCGCTCAGCCAATGAGTCTCCAGACCGATGCGAGCAGATTTGCGATTGCAGGCATCCTGAATCAGTTTGACAGCTTCGGAACCCTCCGCCTGGTCAATGTCTACTCGCGAAAGTGTTTGCCAGCCAAGCAGAACTGTGATACGTAAGACCGTGAGCTCCTCGCCATTGTCGAGACCATGAAGCAGTGGCATAACTACCATGAAGGAGCCAGACCCAAGATTTTAGTGCAGTGTGACCACAAGAACCTCGAATATTTCCAAACCTCCAAAATGCTCCCAGAGCAACAGGCAAGATGATCGGAAATCTTATCGGCATATGACTTTACCATTGAGCAGCGAGAAGGCACCAGGAAGCCTGACGACGGTCCATCCAGACGACCTGACTATGAACAAGACTATGAAAAGCCGATCGAGTGACTCCTGGCAATCCTGGCAGTAGGGGCCATTACAAATGAAGTGGAACTGTACGATGATCTCCTACTGGCGATTCAGAAAGCCTTGTCTTCCAACTTATTGGCAATTGGCATGAATGCGAAGATAGTCGACTCGCCCATGTCAAACACCCCTGAGGACCAGAACCAATGGAAGGTCGTCACTGGAGATAAGACATACAAAGGGAGGATATACGTCCCTTCAGACCGAATGCTTCGCGCAAGTGTGATAAGTTTCTTCCATGATAGCCCCGAATCAGGACATTTCGGAGCCCTTAAGACCACTGAACAAGTTTCTAGGGACTTCTATTGACCCGCAATGAACACACACACAAGGAAGTACGTCAGCGGCTGCGAAGTTTGCTACCGTGTCACGGCCCCACAATATGCCTGGCATGGCACAATTATGCCCTTGACACCCCCAAAACGACCCTGGGAAAGTGTCACAATGGATTTGTCACCAACTTGCCGGAGTCAACTGCATCTGAGAACACAGGAATCCTCGTCATTGTTGACCGGCTCACGAAAATGGCAACCTATCGGCTGTGCCGATGGGATGTCGATTGACTGGAACTGGCCAGGCTTGTCTTCTATCATTTGCAAGCATGGTGTGCCTGACAACATCATCACTGATTGAGGGGGCCAATTTACGAGTCAATTCTGGACGAGGGTATGTTCTCAAATGAGCACTGACCACCAACTCTTGACAGCCTTCCACCTACAGACTGACAGCCAGATGGACAGGCAGAATCAGATGCTGGAGCAGTACCTCCAAGCCTTTTGGAACTACAAGCAGGACAACTGGGTTGAGCATCTTCAATTGGCTGAGTTTGCATACAATAACTCATTGCACCACTCGACAAGGATGACTCCCTTTTGGGCCAAATATAACAACCATCCACCTCTGCAGTTCAAGGCTCCAAAGGCTCCTTCAAACATGAGAACGGAGACCCAAGCAGACGCAATGATGGCCACGCTAGCCGAGACACTCCAAACGCACTGCGAGAACCTACTAGAGGCCCAGGAGCGGCAAGCCAAATGTGCTGGCAGCAAAGAAATTACCTTCAAGGTTGGGAATGATGTCTGGCTCACAATGAAAAACATCCGTATGACGAGGCCGTCGAAGAAATTGGACTACAAGAGAGCAGGCTCATATACGGTAAGTAAGGTCATCAATAAGAACGCTTACAAATTAGACCTTCCGAGAACGATGCAAATTCATGATATTGACCACATATCTCTCCTCAACCCATACACGCCACCAATCACCGCTCAACTGCCATCAGACCCTCAGCCGACGATATTCGACAATTCCGACGAATGGTATGTCACATGAATCCTCGACTCTTGACCCAGCTATCGACGTCCCCACTACTTTGTTCAGTGGGGAGGCAACTACTACATTCGAACGAGCTGGGAGCCCACAGAAAACCTCGAGAATACTCGAGAGCTAGTCAATAATTTTCACCGGGAGCATCCAGACAAGCTCCGGCAATAATTGGGAATTCACCATGTTAGCAGGTTCGGAGGAAGTGGAGAAATTTGGCCGAATTAGGCACTTTCGAGTTTTTCTTAACATTCTCTTCTTATGGATTTCGGCCCAGTACAAATGGCATCGGCACGGGTTTAACCACCTACCACTGGAGGTGGATTCTCACGCACAGTGAATCCGCCGTGAGGTTGCCTAACTGGCTCTGATTGGTTGTGCGACTTATGATTATGTGTGAAGCCTATACAAAGACGCGTGAACCCGGATCATATTTCTTCTCCATGTATATATATTCAGCAGCCCAAGCGGTCTGCGCCGAGTGAGGAGGATGATGTAACGGCAGAGGTCAGGCCTTAGTGGTGAGTGTTGCGGCTGCTGGCAAGGCTAAGAGCCTAGGCTGAATAAGCACCAACCTCAAGTGGATTCTGCATGGCTGCCATTGTACGACAGCAATCATCCTGTTTATACACAATTATACAAGATCACCTCTTCTCGTTTGCAACCATACCAATCCTAGTTGACATACGAGTCTGTACAAAGCCTTACCAGCTCGTACATGCCCTTACACAATGGCACAGAATGGGTTATTGCCCAGCACAATCGTGGTGGCAGCGGAATCCTGAAGAAGCACTATGTACAGATTGATGCCGAGGACTATGGACTGCTAACATGTATGAATCATTCTGGGTCGTCCATAGGAGCTCTGGTTAGTCAAACTGAGCCTGCCAACGTTGTGCTGCGCATGCTCGAACATGTCGAGCTACTGCAAACTGAGTACAGCACCACCAAACTGAGTTCTTAATATGCAACAATCACAAAAACAGATACGTCAATCATTCGAGTACAGCATCTTTCATTGCAGGGTAATAGACACATTCGAAGACCATTGAAGGCAAGAGATTCACTGGGATAATGTTGAAACTACAACAAAATGTGAAGCACTGGTATCCCAACGGTAAGAATACCGGTAGCTCACGGGTATCCAGACCAATCCACATGGTTGGTTGGCTATGATAATTGGCAACATAGCAGATATCAGCAGCTCAGGCACTCCCAAAAACTATGATGCAGAGCATGGGCTTGCATCCACCTCAATCACATCAGTGTCTGAATCTAGCCACCATGCAATGGTAAGCAGTCCTGATGCCCGAATACCTGTTCATCACTCCATCAGATCTCTGAACTCAATACACAAATAAGCAGCTCAGGTGTGCCTCAACTTCAGGGGGAATAAACAGGTTGTCCTCTTCAATGCGAACTACTGTGTCACCTTCAGTTTTCTTTGAGAAAATAGTGCTTCTCCAGGTGCACCTGAGCTTCATTTGGACCTCTTCTTCTCAAATTACATGTAGATATGTTCTCATCACCTATGGCCTTGCAACCTCCTCCCATTACCGCTTCTCAACAGCAAGATTTCGAGCACTTAGCAAGGACAGCTAGTGAAATACAGTTCTCCATGTGTTTCCAAACATGTAAGGCCAGATCAATCGCTGATTTTAATTAGGCTAACCTTCTGGGCCACCAGAATTGATTGGATGATGTTGAAGAATATGATGATTAACACCGTGAGCATGGCAACTATACCACAACCAGTTCGGACTATGATGATGATGAGTGTCAGTCAACTCATGAACAGAATAGACACAGTCACAATACAGGCTCAAAAGGCCTGACTAGGGCTTGCCCCGATACTGTTCAGGCAACTGACCGACTTCCATGAAAGAAATCGAAATCACACCTCAGAAGCACTGATAGCGTCAGTTCTTGGTTGTTGACCTACTCACAATCACCTCAAGGCCCACCACTTCAATCGCCTAGCCTACATATCACATTCCTCAATGCAGTGAACTAAGCCTGACGGTGGTATACACAGAGTGAGGATTCCTCAGCCGCCCCTCTACCTATTGAAGATGCATTGGGAATGAAGAGCAACAAGAGTGGCAAGGTGCCACTCCATACCAAAGCAGCTTTTGCTTTAGCAAAAGACTTCTGGAGATCAGTTCTGTATACTGGAAACCCCTGGCCAGCCTCTCAAGAGGTCTGATTGGACATTTGCAATGAAGCATGGGATGAAGCCCCTGACGCCATGACAATGCAGCAGAGAGCTGTTGGCGCACTCAACGGCACACAACATATGTGGCAGTGCCAGAGTAGTCCCAGTGAGTACATTGATGCTCTGATATGTAGAATTTTGAGTTTTCGAAGTATTGTCTGTGTATCAAAGTTTGCTAATACAAAATTTTAATGCAATATAGTTGCGGGGGGAAACTCAATGGTATGTGGTATTCACTAGTCTCTACAGATCAGCGTATGTTGACTTGACTGTATTTGTTGAAGATAGTATAGAAGCTCTACTGTCTATAGCAGGTTACCGTATTGCTGAATATTGACTTTTGGATTGGGCAATGGAAAGATTTCCAGAACGATATGAAGGAAGTCTGGTAGTTTGCAAGACACAAGCCTGCCTCTCCAATTAATACTCACTTCTTTGCTTCCAATGCCCACCTCAGCAGACAAGAGTATTGCAACAAATTTTGGAACAAGCAAGTGACTCCCGAAATGATTTGGGTGGCTGCAACTGCACTCAAATACGCCATGAAGGACTACGAGAAAGGAACAAACAGCGAACTCTCTCAGGAGTTCGCCTGGATGATGTTCAGCTGTCAGTGTGCCCCCTCGATTCTCTAATCAATGCCTACCAAAGTTTGATATAGTCTTGTACGAGAGATGCTGGCAATCCTGGAATTCCATTGGTCCTGGTCACCAGGCAGCCAGCATTGAGCATAATTGCAGCTCTATGGATGCAAGAATTGCAAGCTCTACTGAACATTCATCCCATTATGTAGCACCAGATGCAGCAGGGGAGAAAATGGGGGACCTGGTGGCTGTGTTCAAGTGAGAGTCTGTTTATCAGGGGGTTATGTGTTACAGGGGTTGTATTCTTCGGAGATTGTGTTTATTTGGCAGGGTCGTATTGAGGTGCTGCTGTGGTGCAGTGTGGATACATATTGTTTTAGTTGATTGCAGCAGGCTGCAGTAGATGCACGCCAAAGATGTATGAGATGGTACAGGCACATCTGAAGATTGGTGACACACCATGATTCCATCTGGAAATGAAGGAATAGATCCAGGTACTCCTAAGTGATCTTGTAATGTACAGGAGCTGCACAGAGAGCTCAGAAGCAGCCACAGAGAACATTGCGGGGCTTCAGCAATCTCCCATCACACCCTTCGAGACATCTGAAGGAGCTGCACAATATACTATTACGATGGAGGATCCTCTTGGAGCACCTTTCGAGGCATCAGAAGTGGCTATGGAGTACACTATTGCAATACAGGAATCTCCCTGAGCAGCTTCAAAGTTTCTATAGAAACAAGGGAGTGTACTGAGGTGGCATTTGCCGGTCCCAGAGAACTCCCAGAGGGTCAGAACTATGTGTCATTCAAAATCAACATCTGCTACTTCTCGAGGGTTCTGGGGCTGCCGGGACCGGAGATTGACTTTGCTGATGCATCACTCTACTATCGATTGTCACTCATCAAACCGTGACAATTGGGGTCCTCTGCCCACTACTATAGTATCTGGTACGCCATGCCATTTGATCACCTCCCATAGAAACATTTCACCCAGCTTCCTTCCATCTGTAACTTCTTGACATGGGAACAAATGTGTCATTTTTCATGACCTATTGACTACGACCCATATGGCATTGTAATTCTCACTTTCCAGTAACCCTACCTCAAGGTCCATACTCAGGTGTTTCTGTGGTTGGAGTAGTATTTCCAGCAGTTTGTGCCATCCATGATCTTTTGATTTTTTGCCTTGCTGGGTTGGCACATATGACAGTTTCGTATGTATCTATCCATGTCTGACCTCATTCTTTTCCATTGGTGATTCGTTTTGAGCAATTTGAGGGTTCTGGCTTGTCCTGGGTATCCAGCTGCTGGTGACTCGTGTTGCACTTTAATTAATCGGAGTTGGTCCGGACCTTCTGTGATGCTTACTTCTGGTGCATTGACACATAGTTCTTCGCTGCTGTCGAAAAGGCGGTCCTTGCATACCTGTTAAATGCAGGTCCATCACTCCTTTTGATCGATCACTTCTTCACCCTCATTTACCACTTCCGCAAATGCCACTGCAAGGTTTCTTTCTATTCTCTTGTCAGGATTCTCCGTCTTTAGCATGATTTATTGAATTTTTTCTGTTCGCCCCATTGGAGGAATCTCTCCTGGTATTCTGGTCAGTGCACGTGGCTTTTCACCTTGCTTTCTGGGACAGTAGACAATTTTGAACTGAAATTTTGACAGGTATTTGGACCACCTTGTGGGTCTTCTATTCAGTATTATCAATATCACAATGTATTTCAGGTTCTTGCGGTCTGGCAGCATTTTGATTTGATGTACTGACCCTTCGTATTCTGGTCTCCATTGTTCCAGTCTCTTCATAATTACTTCAAGTTCATGATCATAGATTTTCTAATTCTCTTCAGCAGGTGTATGTTTATTGGAAAAGAATCCTACTGGATAAAGAATGCCTTCATCATTATATTGTAACCATACACCTGCAGACCCACAGCAGGAGGCCTCTGTTTCCAGAACGATTTTCTTTTTATAGTCGAAATGTATTAGAACTAGTGCTGTTGTAAATGCTTCCTTTGGTTTGGCAAATACTCTCTTTTGATCAGATCCCGAAAGGAACAGTACTAGCTTTTTTGTCAATTCTGTTAGTGGTTGGACCACCCAGCTGAAATTACATATGAACCTTCAATGAAAATTGGCAAATTCTAAGAATGCTCGGACCTCCTTGAAGTTTCCCTGTGCTTCCCATTCATTCACTGCTGCCACCATTTCTGGGTCCACTCCGATTCCATTTACTCCAACTGTCAGTCCCAGGTACTTGACTTCTGATTGATGAAACTCACATTTTTCCCCTTTCAGGTACAGTTTGGCCTCCTTCAAGGTTGTTATTATTGCTCTGACACAATCTTTGTATGCTGTTATGTTATCACGATGGATAAGGATGTTGTTGAAGAAAGCTGTTCAAAATATGTCTAAGAACTGGTGGAGTGTATCATTGATAAAATGCTGGAAGGAAGTGGGTACGTTGGTGAGTCCGAATGGCATGACCAAGAATTAGAATAGACTATAGCTGGTTTTGAATGCCGATTTTCAGTCAAAACCTTTGGGGATCTAATCATAGTCTAGGTATTTTAAATGACCAGTTGGTATACCATTCGTCTTTCGATAATCGTGCAAGGTTTCCTAGATCAATGGTAATGGATATTGATTTTTTATTGTCCCTGTATTCAGACCTCTGTAATCCACACACAATTTTCAGCCTCCATGTGGTTTGGGTGCAAATAGTACTGGGGCTCCGTATGGTGATGATAATAACCTGATAAATTCTTTTGACATGTTTTTTTCAATCCACTCCTTCAAGACCTGTTGACTTACCTCAATAGACTATAGATTGATACAAATGGCGGTATGAAGCCTTCTTGAAGTGTGATGTTGTGATCATATAGCCTATGTAGTGGTAGTTTTTCAGCAATTACTTTGTCGAAAAGAGGGAGGAACTCATGGTATTTCTTTGGAATCCATTCTTCCTGCAGGTTCTCCTGAAGATCTTTCACTTCTAGGGCCTTGTTGATTTCATATAAAGTTACCATATACACTTTGAGTTTCTCCTTCTTTGTGCGTCTCATAACTGGGGCTGCCGCTATTGCACATATATCCAGCTTGTGTATGTCCAGTTCCTTGGTTGTTTCCATATGATTTCCCCATACCCATATACTTGAGTAATATTAACAATGTCGTTGGCGGTAATTACTTTCGAATCCAATTTATTTCTTCTGGAATTGGCTTGATACATGGTAGAGTTGCCCCCATGGTAGTCTCAGTACTATTTGGTAGTATACTAATTTCATGACAAATGCTGGTAATTGTTTTGATGTCTGCATATTCCTAAGTCGTGTTTAGTCATGATGGCAATGATTCCCAATTTGATAGGTCATCCATCTCGAACCTCCCATTCCCTTGATTCATATAATTTCTTTTCTTGTAACTGATGATGGCAAACACCATCTTTGTCAATGAAAGCCATTCCAATAGCTCCACAATCTAACAAAGCATTGATATTGATAACATTCTCTTCTGTTTTTTGCGAACATTTCATGACGAGATGCTTGCTTTCCACCAAAGACTCTTTGGTTTTCCAATTTGAATAGAAAATTGTGAAATACCAAAACCAGCATTGACCGACAAAGGAGATTTGTTTGCAGCACAATTGTCATTCTGATTGCACTGGACTAAGCTTATCCTAACTTTACTTCCACTGCTTTCTTCACTTTCTTTTCTTTTGCTGAATTTCTGAATGGGGTTTCCTCTATTTGTCACACTGCAGCTTCAATTTCCTTGGACATGATGCCGCAAAATGCCTGCAATTCCCACAGTATATTCATAGTCCTCTATTCCTTTGTCTCTTCCGTTCTTCTGGGGTGTTCTTTCTTCCCTTGACGACCGGGAGATCAATGGGGGCAGGGTTGAAGTGTCCTGCGACTGTTCCAACAGGTGTCATTTCTGTGGCGGATGTGGTATTGGTTATTGGGTTGGCTCTGTTATTGCCTCCTTTCCACCTTTCTGACTTTTTTTCTGCAGCCCGCACTCTTAAATGTGTATCTCTTTTAGAGCAAAGCTTGCCAAATTCCATCACATATTTTGGTATCTTGGTATTTTGTAGGGAATCCTTCCGCTTGTTACATAGCGTATTTCGTAGTGTATCTAGCTGGGCCTCCATCTTGCTTTTGATGTATGCTATATATCTTTGGAATTCCGCATAATATTGAGAAAATTTGTGGTTTTGTTGTTTCAGTTTCAAGATTTCCCCCTTGGCTGTTGCTGCTTTGTCTTGATCTCCGAAAGCTAGATCTAACAAGTCCACCTGATATTGCAGGCATTCGAGCTTCACTTGTCTAGTGACTTCATTGTGGGGTGGCATTCAGTGTACCAGGGCTACCCCCCCAAGACGTCCGACGATGTATCTTCGCTTCTTTGGTTTGGTTTTGAATGTCCTGGGTTTTCCGGCGAACTTCAAAGCCAACTCGACCTTTCATCCCCTGAGTTTCTTTCTATTGGTGACTGAAAAGTACGCAATTTAGTTCCCCTTCCCTTCTTGTTCCTGTTCGACTATTTCCCATGAATGTTCTATCGTAAATCCTAAAATTCAGGTTACTTGTGCCTGATTTTCTTGGGCCATCCATCCGAAGGTTTACATTTGTGCCAGGGCATCATCCAAGTCTTATTGCAACTCTGGTTGATCTCGATTTCTTTCGCCCAGTTGTTGCACCAGGCTTTGGACTTTTTCTACCAGGTTTTGATAATGGTATTCTGGAGTTCATTTTTCCATCTTGGCTAGTTTTTGTTGGGTGAGAATCAATTGCTGCTTTTGATTCTCTTTTTCCATCGTCCATTAATTACTGAATCTTGACTTCTTTTTCTTTCACCAAGAATTGCTGTTTTGGCAGACTGTTTAGCCTGTACATCGTGGGTAGCTGTACAAAGCCTGTGAAATATTCAATTACTGTCTGAATGTGGGTCTGGAGTGAATCTTCGTTTATCGTCACCATATTGGTCTGTATCAGGGCTTGCAGGTTTGTCAGCATTAGCAGTATCAGTGTGATATCACGTGCTATTCTTGATGATTGTCTGGACAGTCTGTTGGTGGTGTAGGAAGGCTGCTAGGAGAAGGGAGAAGGGTTGTCCAAATTTCAAGATATGTCTCACTGTGTCTGTGTTTTCCTCAATGTCTTGGATTGGTGCTTCAATTTCTGCTTCCAAGAACAAGTTAACCATCTATCAGCAAAAAATCTCATGTTTGTTTGGTGTGGTTCTTATAATCAGGGGCATTGGAATTGGTGAGGGGTGTAGATTACAATCCACCTCTTTTCTCATATTCAACTTCTGTTCATTGTAATCTGCCCATGAGATGTTGTATTCAATGTTTTTTGGTGATGCTTCAATTATGGTTTGCGAATTTATTGTATGAGTTTTTGCTACTCTGCCGAATATTGTAAGCGTGCCTCTGCAGTTATGTTTGCAGTAATATAGTTCTTCATCTTTACAGGCAATGTGAATGCCACAGTATTTGTTCCAACAATTTTGAATTCTGGGTTATTGAGTGACAGTTCTCCTCCATTATTGGCAGCTTCTACCCAATTACCATCTCAGAAGGAAACTGCATGTGGTTTGCCCAAGAAGTGAACTTTGAAAGCTTCTTCGGTTTCCAAAAGGATAGTATTAATACTATCAACAGCATTTAGGGGTTCTTGCTCGAAGTTGTGCATGGTTTCAACAGCTAGTTCAAAGATATTGATACGAGATTGGTGGAGTTTGGTGCTATCGAATGCCAGCATTTGCTGGAAAATCTTGGATTCTTCTTGTTGAAATATCCAGATGAACACTGCCCACATGTGACTCCAGAAAGTGTGTCCCATTCATCGGTTTTTGAAGTTTCCAATATATTCAAATAACAAGTACTGGGAATTACAGAAACGATAACAAAAGTAATAACTGCATTGGTGATAATCATGGCCCATATACTGAATTGTAACTGGTAAAATTAGTTTTGGACTTGTTCTTCTGTCAAGGTTTTGTGGCTTGAGGTTCTAGGGGTTATAAAAACAAAACCAAAATTTGGAAATTCAAGTACTGCAATTAAAACTAGAGACTCAAAATCCAGAATGAGAGAAGTGAACAGAGGTAGGTGCCAAAGGTTTTGATTTTTTGTAAACTGAATATTAAGTAAAGAACAAACCTATTCTCCACAGATCAATTGGCCTTATATACAGCTAATGTGACTGTCATCACTTCTGCTCACTCATTCCAACATTCATTCCAACCTCACCCTACTATATATAAAACCTTTTCAATCCATGGCTGATACCATAACCATCACACCATATATACAATGCAGCCAACGAAACCTGTGGTTCCAGATAATTGCGCGACAATCGACTGTGGAGTGATTATCAGTGAATAATATACAGGATAAAGCACGATGGAAATGAAATCAGATTATGAATGGAACGTAAAGCATGACAAGAATGATATCAGGTTTTGAACAGATGCTGAAGCATCGCGAGAATCAAATGAGGTTTCCTGTCAAGGGTTCAAGGCTCAGGGTTCAAGGGGTTATAAAAACCACACTCACACGTAAACGTGGTGGTGCAGTGATCGCGGGTACTGCGTAACAAGCAAGAGACTCGAAATCCGGAATCACAGAAGTGAACAAAGGTTGGTGCCGAAGCTATTGATTGTTTTGTAGACAAGAGAACGAGTGAAGAACAAACCTATCCTCTGCGAATCCAGCATCCTTATATACAGTTAACGCGACCGTCGTCACCTTTGCTCACTCGTTCCGAAATACATCCTAACTCCACCCAACTATGTACGCAACCCTTTCAGTCCGCGGCCTACGCCATGACCATCACGCCATATTTACAACGCAACCAACGAAACCTGATTCCTTCCAACGAAACCTGATTCCAACCAACGAAACCTGATTCTTTCCAATGAAACCTGATTCCAACCAACGAAACCTGATTCCAACCAACGAAACCTGAGTCCCTTCGTATTCCCTTTGCCCTTCATTGATCCTTATTCCTTCTTCGATCCTCACTCGACACAACTGTGACAGTAGCTCCCCCTCCCACCGGCTAAGTTCCTACGAAGCTGTTGATCCGGGTTTGCCAGGTTGTTCCGCATGAAAATCATCAATTGCTTGGAGCCCATCCACGTTAACTGCCGGTTCCCAGCTTTGTTCATCATAGCCTTTCCACTTAACCAGGTACTGCAGTTGTCGTCGAAACATTCTCGAGTCGTCGATACGTTCCACTTCGTATTCTTCTTCTCCGTCCACGATAACTGCAGGTGGTGCCGATTCGATTTGCCCTGGCAAAGGGTCTTCTGATACTTTGGTCAAGCGGGAGATTGATTGTACTGGATGAATGTGAAGGTCCTTGGGTAATTGTAATCGATAAGCCCACGGGCTAATGACCTCCGTAATGTTGTATGGTCCCAGGCGTTTCCAGTCAAGCTTCTTGCTGGATCGTTGTGTTGTAATATTCCTGGCGTCCATCCAGACTCAATCCCCAACATCCATCTGCACTCCCTTTCATCGATGCTTATCTGCTTGTTCCGCTTGAATATCTTGTGCTCGAGTCATTTCTGCCTTCATCTGTTGGAAGATATCGTTCATTTTCTGGGAGAGGGTATTTGCGTTTACTTCCCTGATATCGTTCCCATTCTGAATCGGATGTTGGCTAAAGGTCATTCTTGGATGAAACCCGTAATTACCAAAGAACGGTGAGCATCCTGTTGTTTCCGAGGCTTGATTGTTCGACGCAAATTCTGCCATTGGTAGCCACTGTGTCCAGTCGTTCTGTTGGTAATTGACGAAGGCCCTGAGGTACTGTTCCATAATGGCGTTCGTCCGTTCCGATTGTCCATCTGTCTGTGGGTGACACGCGGTTGACAGCCTTCGTTCGATTCCAAGTCTTTCACAAACGTGTCTCCAGAACTCTGACGCGAATTGGGGTCCTCTGTCTGATACTATAGTATCCAATAAGCCATGTAACTGAACAACTCTCGTATAAACATCTTGCCCAGCTTCTTGCCGTCTGTATCGTCCCGACATGGCACTAAATGTTTCATTTTTGACAACCTGTCAACCACTACCCATATGGCGTTGTACCCCTCGCTTTCCGGTAGTCCCACCACGAAATCCATACTCAGATCCTTCAATGGTTGTTGCGGTATTTCCAGTGGTTTGAGCCATCCGTGGATCTTCTGGTGAGTTGCGTTGCTGCGTTGACATACGTGGCAGTTTCGTACGTACCTGTCAACGTCCTTCCTCATACCTGGCCATTGATTATTTCTTTTGAGGAGTTCGAAGGTTTTTGCTCGTCCTGGATGTCCTGCTGCCGGTACATCATGATGGTCCTGAATCAGTTGCAGCTTGTCCGAATCTTTTTTGACATCTGTTGCGTTGAGACACAGTCCTTCGCAGCTATCGAATGGGCAGTCTTTGCATACGTTTTGAATCCAATTCCACAACTCCTGTGGGTCGGTTTCGTCCTGATTCACCACTTCTGCGAATACTATCACCAGTCCTTGTTGTATTGGTTTGTCGAGATTCTCCGTTTTGAGCACAATGTGTTGGGTTTTTTCTGCCCCCCCTTCGGAGGAATGACTCCTGGCATTCTGGTGAGTGCATCGGGCTTTTGACCTTGCTTTCCTGGGCGGTATATAATGTTAAACTTGAATCTTGACAGGAATTCGAACCATCTAGTTTGTCTTCTATTAAGTAGCTTTGACGTCATGAAGTATTCGAGGTTCTTGTGGTCCGTCAGTATTCTAATTGGATGTACCGACCCTTCGCATTCTGGTCTCCATTGTTCCAGACTTTTAACTATGGCTCCCAGCTCTTGATCGTAAATCTCGTAATTCTCTTCTGCCAGTGTATGTTTCTTCGAAAAGAATGCTACCGGATGAAGGATTCCTTGATCGTCATATTGGGATAGTACTCCTGCAGACACATAGCTCGAGGCATCGGTTTCCAATACGATTTCTTTCTCATAGTCGAAGTGTGCCAGAACTGGTGCTGTTGTAAACGCTTCTTTTAGCTCCGCAAAGGCTCGTTTCTGATCGGGTCCCCAGTGAAATGGTACCAGCTTTTTCGTTAGCTTTGTCAACGGTTGGACCACCCTGCTGTAGTTCCTGATAAATCTTCGATAAAAATTGGCAAATCCTAAAAACGCTTGAACTTCCTTGAGCTTGCCAGGTGCTTCCCACTCCTTCACCGCTGTTACTTTTTCTGGATCCATTCTAATCCCGTTTACCCCAACTATCAATCCCAGGTACTTCACCTCCTGTTGATGAAACTCGCATTTTTCCGCTTTCAGATACAGACTGGCCTCCTTAAGCGTCGTCATTATTGCTCTGACGTGTTCCTTATGTTCCTTTAAATTGTCACTGTAGATGAGGATGTCGTCCAGGGATGCCGTACAGAAGATGTCCAGAAAGGGGCGAAGAGTATCGTTGATAAATTCCTGAAAGCTGGCTGGTGCATTGGTGAGTCCGAAGGGCATAACGAGGGATTCAAACAGGCCATAACGGGTCCTAAACGCTGTTTTCCATTCATCTCCTTCTGCTATTCGAATCATATTGTAGGCATCTCGGACATCTAATTTGGTGTACCACTTGGCTTTTGACAATCTCAACAAGGTTTCCTGGATTAATGGTAATGGATATCGATTTTTTATGGTTCCTTCGTTGAGTCCTCGATAGTCCACGCATAGTCTTAAGCCTCCATTCGGTTTAGGTGCGAACAACACCGGTGCTCCGCATGGTGATGATGACGATCTGATGAATCCCTTTGACAAATTCTTTTCAATCCACTCTTTCAGGACCTGAAGTTCTTCTGTTGACAGGCTGTATATTGGTCCAAAGGGTGGTGTGAATCCATCTTGGAGTGTAATCTTATGATCGTACGGTCTGTGTGGTGGTAGCCTTTCAGCGATTACTTTATCAAAGAGGGGGAGAAACTCATGTTATTCCTTAGGAATTAACTATTCTAGCGGTTTTTCTTGAAGGTCCTTAATTTCTAGGGCCTTGTTGATTTCGTATAAGGTTACCGCGTATACCTTGAGTTTCTCCTTTTTATTCTGCCTCATAAATGGGGCTGCTGCTATGGCGCATATGTCCAGTTTTGATCCATCAGATTCCGTTGTTTCCATATGATTTCCCCATACCCATACGCTCGAATGATGTTGACAGTGCTTCTGGCAGTAATCGCTTTCAAATCTTATTCTTTTCTATTGGAATTTGACTGTAACATCGTGGAGTTGTAGCCATGGTAATCCAAGTACGATTGGATAATGTCTGAGTTTCGTAACGAATGCTGGTAACTGCTCCTGATGTCCGCGTATGCCTAAGCTCAATATAGCCATAGTGGTGATGGTTCCTGATTCGATGGGCCTTCCATCTATAACTGCTAATTCTCTTGATTCCTTTAATTCCTGTTCCAATATCTGATGATGGCGGACGAAATCTTTGTCAATAAATGCTATTCCAGTAGCTCCGCAGTCTATCAAAACGTGGGTATCAATGATCTTGTCTTCTATTGTCAGCGAGCATTTCACAACGAGATGTTTGCCTTCCATAGAAGACTCTTTTATTTCTGCGCTTGATATAGAAAACTGCGAAATACCAAAACTAGCATTAACTGACAAAGGAGATTCGTTTCCAGCACAATTGCCATCCTTATTGCACTGGACTAAACTTTTCCCGATTCCACTTCTTTTCCCTTTCCTGTTGTCGAATCTGCATCCCCCGCATTTGCTGCTTTCTTAAAAGGTGACACCTCCGTTTGTCTTGATGCCGCTTTCAACTTTCTTGCGCATGATGCTGCGAAATGCCTGCTATCCCCACAGTACATACATAGTCCCCCTTCCCTTCGTCTCCTCCTTTCCTCAGGTGTAATTTTCATTCCCTTGACTGCTGAGAGGTCCATTGGAGCGGGGCCATGATAACCTGCGACTGATCCTGCAGGTGCTGCGTCTGGGGCAGATGTGGTGTTGGTCGTTGTATCGGACCTTTTATATCCTTCCCAATTTCCAGATTTCTTTTCTGCGGCTCTTCTCCTCAGCTGTGAATCCCTTTTCGACACCATCTTAACGAATTCGATCATGCTTTCTGGCTCCTCGATGTGGTGTGTGGAGTCTTTGAGTTCGTTGGACAGCCCTTTCCGTAATGTGTCCAATTGTGCATCTTCGTTCCATTTGGTGTCTACTACGTATCTTTGGAATTCCGCGTAGTACTGGGAGAATGCGCGGTCTCATTGTCTCAGTTTCTCGAGTTCTCTCTTTGCTATTGCTGCTCTGTCTTGATCTCCGAATGCTACATCCAGCAGGTCAACTAGGTCTTTCAGGGTATTGAGTTTGACTTCCCCTGAGATTTCGTCACAGTGTGGCATTAACTGTGCCAGAGCCACTCCTTTCAGACATCCAACTGCGTACCTCAGCTTCTTCTGTTCGTTGTTGAATGCCTTCGGTTTTCCGGCTATCTTCAATGCCAGCTGCACCTTCCACCCTCGAAGTTCCTTCCTATCTTCTCCTGAAAAGCTGGTGATATCATTCACCTTCTCTTCTCGCTCTTCCCCTTCTGTTCTTATTCTTAACTCTCCCCCTCTTCCATCTGTTAACTTCAGAATCCTGGTTACCTGTTGTCGATTTTCTTCTGCCAGGTCCCTAAACTTCCCTATTTGAGCTTGAGCATCTTCCAAATCTTGTTTCAACTCCGCCAGGTCTGGGTTTGCTTCCTCCAATGCTTGTTTTAGGATTCGGATTTCTTCAACCAGGTCCCCATGACTGCATGTTTGCGGTGTTTCTGTTGTTGCCGCTGCTTGTTGAGTAAGCAGTAATTCCTGCTTCAGATTGTTCCTTTCCTGGACGATTTTTTCTCCTTCTGCCAACAATTCCGATATTCGTACTTCCGCATTCTTCACAGATTGCCGTTTCTTGAGCAATTCGTTCAGTCTGCTGGTCGTTGGTAGTTGACTTATTGCTTTCAGCCCTTTGTTGATGTCCCTGATGTGCTCCCTGAGCTGTACTTCGCTCATGGTTTCTGTATCTTTTGTTGCCACGATTTCCAGCTCCATCTGTAAGGCTCCGGTCAACGTGACATCGCGAGTGGGTCGTGAAGATTCTCCGGACATCTTTCTCATGATGTAGAGAGGCGGCCATGAGGAGGCGAGGTTCTGCCAAACAGTCTCTGACTTTGTTTATATTGCCTTGGATTTGTTGAACTGCCGCTTCGATTTCTGATTCTAGAAATGGGTTGACCATCTACCAGAAGAACACCTCGTGTTTGCTGGGTGTTGTTACGATGATCAGCGGGGTTGGTAAAGGGGCTGGGTGTAATTCGCGGTCAACTCCCTGTCCTTTGTTCGCTTTTCGTTCGTTGTAGTCTGCCCACGAGATTTGACTGTCTATGTCCTTCTGTGTTGCTTTGATCGTGGATTCGGATTTTGTTGATTGAGCTTCTGCTGCTCTGCCGATTGTTGTATGTGTTCCTCCGCAGTTGTGTTCGCAGTAGCACGGTTTTTCGTTCTGACAGTCGACGTGAAGACCGTAATTTTTAGTCCAAAATTTTTGAATACTGCGTCATTGATTTGGAGGCCTCGTCCGTTGCTTGCTGCTTCTGTCCAGTAGCTATTCCAAGGCGATACCGTTTGTGGTTCGTCCCAGAAGTTAGCTTCCAAGGGTTCCTCGGGTTCGTTGAGGATAGCGTCGATGCTATCAAAGGCGTTCAAAGGATCTTTTTCGAAGGGGTTGATGGTTCGACCAGCTAGGTCGAAGAAGTTGATTCTGGATTGTTGTAGTTTGTTGTTGTCGTATGCTGGCATTTAAAACAGCTCGGATCCTTCTCGTCAATGTTTCCACAGGCACACAACGCAGGAGTGTCTCCAAAAGCTGTGTACTGTGAGCTTGTTTCCGAAGTTTCCAACGGATTTAAACATGGAACAAAGGGAGTTGCAAGGTCTATGGCAAAAGTAGCAGCCGCTTCGATGAATATAGCGGCACATATACAGAAATATAACCGGTAGAATCGATTGTAGACTCGTTTTTCTGTCAAAGGTTCAAGGCTCGGGGTTCTAGGGGTTATAAAAACCAAACACAAACGTAAATGTGGTGGTGCAGTGATCGCGGGTACTGCGTAACAAGCAAGAGACTCGAAATCCGGAATCATAGAAGTGAACAATGCTTGGTGCCGAAGCTATTGATTGTTCTGTAGACAAGAGAACGAGTGAAGAACAAACCTATCCTCCGCGAATCCAGCATCCTTATATACAGTTAATGCGACCGTCGTCACCTTTGCTCACTCGTTCCAAAATACATCCTAACTCCACCCAACTATGTATGCAACCCTTTCAGTCCACGGCCTACGCCATAACCATCACGCCATATTTACAACGCAACCAACGAAACCTGATTCCTTCCAACAAAACCTGATTCCAACCAACAAAACCTGATTCTTTCCAACGAAACCTGATTCCAACCAACAAAACCTGATTCTTTCCAACGAAACCTGATTCCCCTCGTATTCCCTTTCCCCTTCCTCGATCCTTCTTCCTTCTTCGATCCTCACTCGACACAACCGTGACATTTCCAATTTGGTTTTACAGGAAATGACAGACTCGTACGAAAGTGGTGTACAAAAAAAGCAGGAGTTCAGATGTATTATGGAACAAGTGGATTACTGTTTACAAACCCGGCATTCAGCGGAGGATAAGTTTCTTTCTTCACTCGTTCTTTCATCTATAATACATTCAATTAGCTTCGTCTTTCACTTCCTTCACTCGGTGATGCTGGATTGAGTCTCTTGTATACAGGCCTCGCCTTCATAGCTACAGGTTTCCCTTGGATTTCTCAGGCATCTGGTTTTCAGTTATATAACCCTTGGAACCACAAGCCCTGAACCCTTGAGAGTGAGACCTGAAGCACTGACCGAAAACGAGTTTACAATCGCTTCCACCAGTTATATTCTTGTTTTATGTTCTGTTTTCCTCACAATTTAGGTTGCTATTATTTTCACCATACTTGCAATGTGTCCTGCACAGTTTTCAAATCCGCAAGCAATTCCAAAAATAGATTGGTCATCCAATCCAACTGCAGATACATTTGATTATCTTGTTTGTGGATAGTGTTAGCAACGGGTCCAGTTTTGGCCCGTTTGTATTATAGCGGTTCCAAGAAAACCCGGAACCGACCCAGCCGGGTCGGGTTTTTGCCAAACGGTTCCTTCAAATAAGTCCATGAATATCCATCAGAGAATTTAGTGTTTGGTATGTCAAATATGCAGTTTTGCACGGTGCATCTTTTGGTGTTCTCCGATTTTGCATATCTCATAAACTCAGCAAGCGGCTTTGAAAAAGGTGCCATTTTGGGCCCAAAAACGAGGTTTTTACACAATCGCTTATTGAATTTTAGAGATATTGAAAATCGGAGAACACCAAAAGATGTGCCATGCAAAGCTGCATATTTGATATACCAAATACTAAATTATCTGACCAATATTCATGGACTTAATTGGACAGTTCGCTTGAAAAATCGTGGATTTTTGATGTGGTAAGGCCGTTGCCACGCAGACCTATATTACCCGCCGGGTGCAAATCTGGAACTGTTGCTAACACTATTTGTATACGTGTCAAAGATGTACGAATCCAGATATTTTTGACAACCAGTGCCACTGCAAAACTCATGAGTGAGGACGAAAGGACCTGCAACTGTATGTATTTCTGTTATTGTTTAGAAAATAAAGGAGATTTAGATCGAGATTATCCAAATCCAAGAATTCAGTGCCACTGCAGAACAATTCAGAATTGGGCCATAATGTTTACCTGCAACTGCAGCATACAGGAATTCAATCCTTTTTTCAATCGCATTCAGGAACGCGATTGTACTCTTGGTTCACTGCGGACCCTCGGTCTCAAAACCCTTTTGCCTTGGTATTTAGCCAGGCATTAATGTGCTAGAACCCCATTAAGTGTATTTTGTGCAAAAATTCTTGTGGCAACGACTGATAGATGAACTGGAAAAGCGATACCTTGAGGCACATCCGTGATGAGTGCCTTGAAGTAGCACAAAATTTCGGCTGGATTATCAACAGATACCTACACCAATCACCGTTCAAAAATTGCAAAGATGTCAGGGGAATCTTCAAGAACAGCCTGCGATATGACATTGACACGGAAAATCCAACCGGAATTGGGAAACATAACACACATAAAGACTGAAACAATGAATGAAGACCACCTCTGGTAATATATCCAAGCAATCAACACAGAACTGACAGCCCTTGCTTGGTTACTGACAACCAGCAGATTGAACAAATTGCTAAAGGAATGGCAATCTGTCAAGGATGCGGAAGCACATATATAACAGTTGTTGGCCGAAAGAAACAAGGTCATCGAGGAATAGAACAACCTGAAACAGGAGATGCTTCTTACACAACAGAAGTAAGAAACCACAGAGAAAAGAGTACCAGAATTCAATCACAGAGATGTAGAAGAAAAAGTCCGGAACTTAGGACAACAACTGGAAAACAGAGCACCAGAAGGGACGGAAAACCTCAGACAGGAATTAGAAGAAACAGCAGAACAGTTGAAGATCTGTGCAGAAAAAAGAAACAAATATTGGGACCAGGTCAAAAGAGTGCTTGAACTTGCGGGGAATGGCTGTAATAGCAGCGGAAATTGAGGACATAAAGGCAGCGAAATTCTTCGATTCTCGGAAACAGATAAGGGAGCACTCCGAGAATGGATAGCACAACAAGCAATGAAAATTCCAGATGCACCAACACGATTCTTCAATGAGCAGTCCAAGATGCAATATTAAGCAAATCGGCTCGATGGTGTGCCATTAAATCAGATCCAACCTTACATCAGCAGAATAACAGGTAACCTCGACCTCCCATCATTGGAAAAACTGTTAGACCAATTACAGCTAGCCATTGGAGATCAAGACATGTGAGCCAACGCCAATCGAGGAATCCTTAAGCCTTAACAAAAACACTGAAAATTGTCCCAGTATTATGTAGAATTTCAACAATGGGTGCCGGATGTCAACTGGAAGGAAGCAGTACAAGTAAACGTGCTAAGACAAGGCTTATCCAAAGAATTGCATGATTTACTACAACATTGGAACATTTCAGAAGACCTTACAGAATTTGCCAAACTCTGCTCAAAGAGAAATTCACAGATCCGTGCTTGAGCTGCTGAAAAACAATCAGAAAGATGGACAGCAAAATACAAGATGTCCGAAACCGCCGACAACAACACACCCGCCCCATGAACCCTGGAGTCAACACCTGCTGGAACCATGGGAGGATGTCATGGCCCCACTCCCATGGATATCGCGGCAGGCAAAGGGAAGAAAATTATTCCAGAAGAAGGCAAGCAGTGAAGTCCAGGAGGACTGGGTACGGACTGCAGGGATAGCAGGCACTTCGCGGCATCGTGACCAAGAAAGTTGAAAGCAGTGTCAGCACAGGTGAAATTAACACCTTGTGAGGAAGCAGGAAATGACACAGATGCAGATTCGGGAAATAAAGTCGAGTCAGGAAAAGTTTAGGCCAGAGCAATAAGGATATCCATTGTGTCGGGTACGAATCTCCTTAGTCTACAGTTGACAAAGCTTTTTTTGGAATTTTGCCGTTTTCAATTCAACACATGGAAATAAAAGAATGTTCGATGGAAAGATAGCATTTCGTAGTGAAATGTTTGTTCAAAGATGGTGAACAAATCATCACTACACATGCTCTGATGGACTGCAGAGCCACCAGGAGAGTATTTGTGGACAAAGATTTTGTTTACCATGATCAGTTGGAAAAGAAGGAATTATGAGGATCAACAGAGTTAGAGGTTATCGATGGAAGACCGATTGAATGAGGAACAATTACAACCATAGCGCAGTTGAATATAGGGATACGATCACATCAGGAGCAACTACGAGCGTTTGTGACAAAACTAGGGCATTATTGAATCGTACAAGGATTGCCATGGTTACAACTTTACAACGTGACGGTAAAATTCCAGACGCAAAAGTTCCGCTTCAAAAGCAGCTACTGTGAACGGCATTGCCTGCGTTATTCCAGCATATGGGTATTGGGCAATCACTTGGAAATAACAGCAGTAGATATGGAGAGGCTGAAATTAGATATCTGCACAGTCACTACATCACCCTTCGTGAGGAGAATAAGAAAGGTGACACTTAAGGTCTACACCGTCACATTGAACAAAATCAATAAAGTTATGGGCATGAAGGACATACAAGACAAACCTCTCGAAGATGTCATTCCCAAAGAATACCACAAGTTTATATCGCTATTCAGCGAAGTAATCGCAGATACATTACTTCCGCATCGACTTTACAATCATAAAATTACACAGCAGAGAAAATTCACACCTCCATTTGGACCTATCCACAGTCTTTCATGAAAAGAATTTGGAGTACTGAAAGAATAGATAGAGCAGAACTTGTTCAAGGGATTCATTCGATCATCGTCATCACCCTGTAGAGCCCCGATACTCTTCGGGCCAAAACCAGAAGGAGGCCTGAGGAACTGTGTCAACTGCCAAGGCTTGAACAAAGGAACGAAAACAAACTGCTATCCCCTACCATTGATCCAAGAAACCTTGCTAAGACCCTCCAAAGCCCATTACTACACCTGATTTGATGTCTGCAACACGTATAATATGATTTGAATCGTGGAAGGAGACGAATGGAAAACGGATTTCAGAACTCAATACGAACTTTTTGAATCCTTAATTATACCCTTTGAACTTGCCAATGCACCAGCATCATTTCAGGAATTTATCAATTATACGCTACACCGCTTTCTACACATATTCTGCACGGCCTGTTTGGACGATATACTGATTTGGAGTGATATTCCAATGGAACATAAAAAGCACCTCCGAGTGGTTATGCCATCAGTCAAGAAAGCCAATCTCTATCTAAAGGCAGAGAAGTGCAAGTTCATATGGAAGCAGTCACATGTGTAAGATTAATTGTCAGAGTAAACGGATTTAGAATTGACCCAGAGAAAGTCCAAGGAATCGAAAACTGGGAAGCACCAGAGAAATTGAAAGAAGTCCAAGCATTTTTAGGCTTTGCTATGTTCTGCGGACGATTCATATGGAACAACAGCAGAGTGGTACAGCCACTAACAAAAATTTTGAAAAAGCTTGTTCCTTTTCACTGTGGACCGGATCAGAAAAGAGTATTCACCAAACTCAAGATTACTTTTACAACAACACCAGTGCTAGCCTATTTCGATTACAAAAAAGGGATAGTCCTAGAAACCAACGCTTCAAGCAAAATATATGCAGGAGTCCTCTCTCAGTACAATGATCATGGAGTACCACACCCAGTGGCCTTCTTTACCAAAAACCATTTGCCTGCCTACAAAAACTATGGAATTTACTATCAAGAACCAGGAGCGATAGATAAAAGTGTGGAACAGTGGAGGTCTGAGTGCGAAGGTTCAGTACATCCGATTGAAATTCTCACTGATTACAAGAACCTGGAGTACTTCATGACATTGAAACTGTTGAATCGAAGGCAAACAAGGTGGTCCAAATTTTGCTCCCATTTCCAGTTTGAAATTGTCTATCGCCTGGGCAAACAAGGGCAAAAGCCCAACATACTCACAAGAATGCCAGGAGACATTCCTCCAAAGTGGAGGGCAGAAAAGACCCAGCAAATCGTACTAAATACAGAAAATCTTGACGAAAAAGTGTGACAGGGGTTCATCGTGGCATTCGCAGAAACGGTTAACTTTGATAATGATTCAACAACCCCTGAACAATTGTGGAATTGGGTAAGAAAATTATGTCAACAAAGTTCATACTACAACAGTAAGGGGACATGCACGGAACGACCGTTGGGAATCTCTAAAGCACAATGGACTCAACCACCAGAAGAAGAAACGCTCAAGTGGATCCAGGAGTGTCAGGATTCACCCAGTGCAGGATACCCAGGATAAGCAAAAACTTACAATCTGGTAAGGAGGAACCATTCCTGGAACCAGATGCGAAAAGAAATATATTGCTAGGTACACAACTTCCACACCTGCCACCGAGCAAGGCAACCCACGGAAAAACTCATGGCTTAATTCGACCATTAGAAGTACTGGAGCATCCATGGAAGGATTGCAGCATGGACTTCATAGTCGGACGGCCAGAAAGTGAACGGTTCGACGCAGTCGCTAGTGATCGATCGCCTGACAAAGATGCGACATTCAGTACCCTGTATGGATAAAGTAGACGGAACGAAGCTGGGAGAAACGTATTTCAAAGAAGTATTCAGACTGCATAGACTGCCCGGAACAATAGCGTCTGATCGAGGACAGCAGTTAACATCGGAATGCTGGAAAAATGTCTGCGCAAGATTGGGAATCGAACGAAGACTGTCAACCGTATTGCATCCTCAGACTGACGGCCAAACTGAATAAGTCAATGCAGTAATGGAACAGTGCCTCCAAAACTTTCTTAATTATCAGCAGGATAATTGGGTCCGGTGGTCACCATTGGCAGAATTTGCAGCTAACTATCATACCTCAGCAACGAATAATTGCTCTCTATTCTTTGGTAACTGTGGCTTTCATCCACGAATGACCTTTGGCCAACACCCAATCAAAGTTCCTAATGATATTTGCAAACTCAATATCCAGCAGCTGGCCCAACAAATGAAACAACTTTTTAGTGAACTCAGAGCCAAGATGACAAGGGCCCAGGCTGTACATTCCGAACAAGCCAACAAGTGTCGACGGGTCAGCACATGGTTGGAAGCCGGCAATAAAGTTTGGCTGGACGCACGAAATATATCAACAACCCAACCATGCAAGAAACTTGACTGGAAACACATTGGACCATACTAAGTTACCAAGGTCATCAGTCCCTGGACCTATCGAATCAAATTCCCCAACCAGCTACATATCCACAATGTCCAACCAATATCCTGATTGGAGAATGCCATTCAAGACCCTCTCCCATATCAAAAGCAAGAACTACAACCACTAGTAATAGTGGATGGAGAAGAGAAGTACGAGGTCAAACAGATAGACCATTTCAGGCTATTCCAAAGGCAGCTACAGCATTTGGTGAAATGGAGGGGCTACAACGAATGCAGTTGGGAACCCGCAATCAACGTCGATGGATATAAAGCTATCAATACGTTCCATGCGGAATGATCGGGCATGTCTGGTTCATGACCCTCGTAGGTACACTGTGTTGGAGAGAGGAACGCTACTGTCGCGGTTGTGTTGAGTGACGTTCGATCGTGGAGTGACGATTGGTGATTATTATAAAAGATAAAGCATGACGAGAATGAAATCAGGTTTCCAACAGATGCTAAATCACGATGAGAATGAAATCAGGTTTCAAATGGATACTAAAGCACCCTGAAAACAAAATCAGGTTTCGAATTAGATTTTATGGGACACAACTGAATTGTACTATAGTGGTATACAAACGAAGCAAGAATTCGGATGTATTATGGAATCAGGGAATTACTGTATATAAACCAGGTGGTTGGCGGAGGATAGGTTTCTTTCATCACTCATTCTCTCGTCTATAAAATAATCAATTAGCTTTGGCTTTCACTTCTTTCACTCAGTAATTCTGGGATCAAGTATCTTATATACTGTTCCTGCCTTCATAGATACAGGTTACCCTCAGATTTCTTAGCCATCTGGCTTTCAGTTTTGAAACACTTGGAACCTCGAGCCTTGAACCCTTGATACTGAGCCCTCAACCCGTGACACCTGATTCTTTCCTGCAAAATCTGATTTCTTTCAATGAAACCTGATTTCTTCCAACCAATCCTGATTCCCCTTCTATCCTTCATATTCTCCTATGTATTTTCCATCAATCCTAACTCTTGCACCAATCTTCACTCTTCCACCAATCCTCATTCTTCCACCAATCCTCAACCTTCCTCCAATCCTAACTCTTCCTCCAATCCTCACGCAATACAACCGTGACATCAATAATTCATTATGAAGTATACTGTCATTAATTAGCTATGGGTAATTCAGGGCAAATGTAATAGAAACTAATGACTAATACTTACTATATATTAGATGTATAGGTAATCAAATAAATAGTCATCTAAAGAAATTGAATGTGCCATCCAAAACAAACAAAAGCCATTGACATTGAACTTAAGAGAATTGCAAATAATTATACATGGTTTTGCAGCAAACTTCTTGTATATACTATAATAGAGACTGTATGAAAACCAGCATATCATATACAGACTGCAATCAGACTTGGTATTTTATATACAAAGAAAATTTTTTATGAATTAACCATATAAAGTTAATTTTTGTTTATTTTGCGAATATTTTACTAGATTATAGTTATATAAAGTATATTTTAAAAGTGGTGCTGTGGTTGGGTCCAAACCCAGCTACCAGCAAAGGGATAGTAGATTCATAATAGTATGATGTTAGAATTCGAGTAAATCCTATTCAAATTCAATACTAATAACCAAGATCATAATTATAGTATAATATTCCAATAATGATACATTTATTATATATCTAGTAAAATAATTATTTGTCAGAAAACTCAATATAATAAAATATTATATCAAAGTTGCAAATTAAAAAAAACCAACATTACTTCAATTTATATTAACAAGAGTTGTTTGCTATAGTATTTACTAATAGACTAATGATTTTTATTGAAAATATTTTAAAATCATTACTGCAAATATCTGAAAAATTTCCTATCAATGATAGACTGTGCAAATCAGCTAATACAAATTGTTTACATATGTAGCAAATACCACTTCTGTTGGTAATACATATATACCTATCTGTTGGCCCGGCCACTGGTAGAGCCACTGAACAATGGTACCAGGAATTCCTATTGATATTTACATTCTGAACTAATTCTTGCTGCAAGATAGGACATATACATCTAGGCTTCCAATAATTAACCAATAACAAGTTTACCATCTTCGGGGAAACTATCACGCATGTATGTTAGAGCATGGACAAAATCCGAAGATGAAGGCAAGGTCGGACCTACTCATATTCAGGGATCTCGAGATTAAGAGGAGCTGGGCCTCGTCTTATGCGGCCAGATATATCGTAGTGTGAACCGTGACATGGACAGAACCATCCGCCAAAATCACCCGCCTCGCCAATTGGGACACATCCCAAATGAGTGCAAATACCCAACATTACTAACCACTCCGGGTTCTTTACACGGTCGGCATCGGACTGAGGGTCACGGAGAGACTCCACCTTCACCTTATTGGCTTCTTCAATCTCGTCAGGGGTGCGGTGACGGATGAAGACCGGCTTCCCACGCCATTTGATAATGACCTGCAATATTACCACATGTTAGATATGAAATTGATGGCCGGGGGCGGGATAGGACGAGTATAATGATTAATAGGTATGTATAGCAGACGTACATTCTTTCCCTCAGGTATTGAGGAGAGATCGACTTCGACCTTGGCCATGGCTAGGACATCGGCCGATGCAGACATATTCACCAAGAAGTCTGTCGGTAACAATTGGGATCAGTAGGTTAATTATTTGCCATTTGCCTTGCATTGTTCCTTGCTTTGTTCTCACCTTGAACAGTGGCCTTGGCGCCAGTGGCAGATAATGCGCCCATGGTTCCGGCCATGAAGTATCCAAAAACTTTGTGTCCTTTCATTGCGCCTGGCGCCCTGTACTTTGAGAAATTGGGGACCTGGGTGGTGCGATGAGCGGAACAGCTAGTAAAGGGATACTTAAAAGGTTCATGTGATGTCGCATTGACGGACGAGTTACGGAGCTGATGCCCAAACCCAGTAACAAGACGCAAAGGAGAAATTGTTGAGGTTCGAATTGCTCGCGAGGCGGAACGAACAGAGTTCATCGTGGCAGTCGGTGTAGGAATGTGGAGACTGTGGCTACTGAATGATGAATAGTGAGGTTGGAGGTCGAGATGCAAACTGCCCAAAATGTTGAGATAGGGAGTGCCAAGCTTTACAAATCGGGACAGCAGGTCAGATCTGGTTTTGCGAGCGATAGTTCCTCATTCATTCAATGTATCTGCTGAACTATTCTTTGCCAAAAAAACTGCGATTGATTATGAAGCAGCATAAATTTATCAAAATTTCGAGTATTGGAGTGTTGAAAATTGAATTCCTTGGAGGAAATTGAGGTTCGGGGATTTCAAGTGATTTTGTTACTAATATCGATCACCATTATTTGATTGGCTGAATCACGTGTTTGTGAAGCTTTTGGTCAAACCAATTTGCGACTTTTTAATCCCCTTTCTTGATTTCTACATTCCACCCACCCATTATTTTCTCTACACTCGCAAACAACTGCTCTGCTGCCGCAGTTATGGGAGACCGATCAAAAGTGAATTTAAATGCTAGTTCCGGTATGCCCATCTTTCTTTATGAACACTTTTTAAACAGCTGCTAACCATATTCCAAACCAGAGCTTAAAAACTCCACCGACGACGCGATTCCAACGGTGGGAAAATCTTTTTCGGAATTCCAGTGGCTGGCAGGTTAATGGCATTTTTCAGTTCATGAAATCACTTGGCTATAAGCAATCAAATATACTTACAGATATCCGCCTGGCTATTGGTTTTAGCGCTTGTTCCATTGCAGCGATCACCTTTTACTACGATTACATCTACGATTTCCACAGGACTGAGCAATACACTTTGTATGCTGTTATCGCGTACATGGCGCTTAATACGTTGTTGACGTGGTGGATGTGGAGGGTAGAAGGAGGCACGGTTTATGTTGGCGAGTGCAATGGCATTAAGGTTTGTACCCGCGAGGATGATGGATTGCCATCGATGGTCTCTTACTAAACGCGAGTGCACCCAGATTGTTTTGGGGAGTCATACCGAGAAATATTCAGTGCAGTATGAGCTGAAAATCAACACCACCATCGCCGGCAAGTTCGTGACCTCTGAAGTAAAAAGTCTGTTCTCGAGCTGGTACAATCAGCAAGGATTTTTCCACCCGAAGCCCTTCATCGCTTTCCTTCAGAATTCCATATCCGCAATTTCACGGATGGCTCCACAGACAACAGGATTGAAGAAGACAGCGACAGCGAAGAAGAATTAAGACAGCTACGCATTCCCTTTGGTGTCGTGGCCAATTTTCGAATGTTAAATAGCTCGAAAAATGGCAAGAGAAGAGTACATAAAGTTCTTAATGAATATACGGCATTGTGTATGGAAATTTGGAATTTGTTACTCAATTCATAACATATTTTTGTCATAGTGTCTCAGAAGTCTCGTCTTGATCTACATTCATTTAGTTGCAGGGATGACATCTGAGAGAAACTCTAAGTTGTTTAATTTGGTTACCGCATTTGCTGCGCTGTCATAAGCAGATACTTCAACAATATTAGGTGAGTACAACAATACCTAAGTCCTTGTAATGAACTGTCTTTCTTTGCGTTTGCTCAGTTCCTAAAAAGCGAACACCCTGTTCCACAAGAAACTGAATAAACATTTCCTACAACTCTGTTCTCAGTTGTCATCACAGCTACGCAGGTAGGGAAGATGTTTTACAGTCGAGACGCATATGAGATATCTGGCCTGCTTATTGCATTGATAGACATCTTCGTCAATTTTGATAATTTTAACCATCCTGACTTCTAGTGATAATATCAAAACAAAGTGACTTTTAAATTAGGAATGTAGGAGTTAACAAACGAGGAAGGACAGACTGGCCCGTTGCTTCATCAGGGTCTTGATAATTTGCCGAGAGCTCGATTTGAGTTGACATTTTGGTGGTAATCTGAAGTTTAGAATATAGAAACCAACTAAAACGAATCCACCTGGTAACATTGACCCCGGGTTTATGAACAGTTTCAAAATATACGGAATTGTACGATATCTCCAGGATTTATGCCTGAAGGGGCTTGATGATTCTGGATCATCAGTGATGGGAAATTGCACTGATTTATATGGAATTAACTTTTGGTTTAGAAATTTTCACGTCCAGCAATTCAGGACAAAAGTCGGATTGATCAGTAATCCGTGTATTGATTAAATGTATGTATTGATTTATTCAGTACTAGGGTAATGCAAAACAGATTAGATTTTGTTGCTTAATTAATTTACTTATATACAAAATCATATGAAATTGTATTGTAGAATATATTATATTTAACATATTACTTTTGGAGTAGATATATACATGATCACTATATTAGCAAAAATAGTTTTTTATTTTTTTATTTTTTTATTTTTGCCCAGTTTTTAAGGCTTCTGCAGGGTTTCTAAGGTTTCTATCTAGTTATGGAGGTTTCTGTCCGGTTTCTGAGCATTTGTCTAGTTTTTGAGGTTTCTATCCGGTTTATAAGTTTTCTGCCAAATTTCTACCCGGTTTTTGAAAATTGCCAGTACTGTATTGACTTAAATTACTTTATTGAAAACTTAATAATTTTGTTGAAATGAATGATTAGCATTTTTGATCAGTCAACTCTCTCTGACAATGACAAAATTTACTTAGTTTCAATATTTTATATATCAGGAAAATGCAAAATTACCCCAGCGTAGTCGTGCTAACTCCGGAACACCTCTGGAGGCTCCTGGACACTTGGGTATACTTCTGGGCACTTCCGGAGCATGGGAACATACTCCAGGAGCCATCAGAAGAAATGTTAAAGTTCGACACCGTTTCAGAGCTCTCACCCACTCTCCCGGAGATCATTGGAGCTTGGGCAGGTATTCTGGGAGCATCGTAGAGATATTTGAGTAGTTTTGGACTGTCATGGAGCTCAAGCCGAGTTGTTTCGAAAGCTTGAGAATTTTGTTCTCTATTTCACAAGGTGTCGGTGCACCTGACCTGAGTTTCAGATGTCCAAACATTACTGCTTGCATACTCAACACATCCAAGATGGTGGGTTCGTAATGGCTTCTGAGATTCCCGGTATATCAGAGATACTCCACTCCCTTGAGTAACTGGAAAGTTATCATGTCCTTGGGGCTCCTGAGATGTCTGGCACTTCTGATACGCTCCAGACTTATGAAATCCCTTGTGCTGCTGAGATCCCTTGCACTAGTGAGATCTCAGGTGCTCCTGAGATGCTCAATTCTCCTGATATCCTAGGTGCTCCTCAGATATTCAACGCTCCCGAGATATTCAATAATCCTGAGATCCCAGGTACTCCTGAGCTGCTCAATGCTCCTGAGATCCCAGGTTGACCTGAGGTATTTAATGCTCCTGAGATCCCGGGTGCTCCTGAGATGCTCAAGATTCCAGGTGCACCTGAGATGTTCAATTTTTCTAAGTAGTGTTGCCAACAAACTGAGCAGGGATTCGATTCAAGTTTGATCCGAGATTTGCGAATTTCCGCTGGTTCATCACAAAGCAGTTCGCGAACCATTGAATTTCGAACGAAAAGACAAAACCGAGTTTTTGTCCGATCGGCTTGAATGCTTTTTCATTTTGTAGCGCATAAAATTACCTACAAGATAAAAAAAAATCAAGCAGATCGGACATGAACTTGCATACTTATGTTTATTTGACATTCGGACGCAAATTTGATGGGGTTTGAACAAAAATCTTGGCAAGGATTCAATTCCAATGAACCAAATAGGTTCATCAATTCTCATGAACCGCTGCAGGCCGTTGCCAACACTACTCCTGTGATTCTCGGTGCTCCTGAGATGCCCAATGCTTCTGAGATCCCAGGTGCTTCTGACATTCTCAATGCAGCTGAAATCCCAAGTGCTCTTGAGATGCTCAATGCTTTTGAGATCTCCATTGCTCCTGAGATACTAAACTGTTGTGAGATCCCAGGTGCTCCTGAGATGTTCAACGGTTGAAAGATGCTCATGAGATGCTCGGTGCTTCTGACATGCTCAGCCCTCAGTGGTGTTCCAAAATTTATGTTTGCACAGGCTCTTGATGAGGGTGAAATCATGATTCTATTGATATCGATAATATATATGGTGTTGGACAAATACAAGGCAGATGAAAAACAACTTTCAAGCCAGCTTGGGGAGAGATGATGTGATGATGGGCAAGCAGACATGGAGAAGCCATGTGGAAAACATAAGTTAGCTAGGGAGGAGATGCAGCATGTACAGTGCTTGGCAGTAATTGCATGAGAGGTAGTCAGATGGGTGAGTCAGTAGCTGAAGCAGGCTGTACAGAGTGAGGGCCAGGCGGAGTGCGAGTGAAATTGATACATGAAGGGAGAGTTGGTAGCTGCACCTGGCTGCAGAGAGCAAGGGCAAGACGGAGTGCAAGTGTAATTGATGCATGACCTGGCTTGGGTGATATTATCCTACAATCGCAAACAAGAGTCAAGGAGGTAACTTGGATACAGTGCAGTCTGATTGAGTGGCAAGCTGTAGAGACAACCACCACAAAGTATGTGAAAGTGATCGATCAAGTCAGTGCAAAAGCGAGCTGGCTGGGCTGGCAATCCGCAGAAGAGACGATTAACTCTGGTGAAGCTGAATACGACTGCAAGGACAGGGGGAGAAGATGGATGAACACTGGAGAGCTGCAGAGAAACCAGAGATGGAAGAAAGATCTGAGAGCTTGGATTGATATATGAAAAACTAGGTCTTGGACAGGTAAGTTGCACCTAACAACTCGTTTGATCTGCTTGGCAAGCTGTATCCTCTAACCCAAACTCGCAGGTAGAATTCAAATCGGAGGTGCAATCTGCACCAACCAAGCCTTTCAAGACCAAGCCTATTGACTATCGAACTGATTAGATGAGAATACGAATGCAACTTAGCACATCAAGTCATGGTTTCTGGCATACGAATCCGAACTCTCAGGTCCATCTCTGCCTCTCTGCAGCTCTTAAACTCTCATTCATCATCTCATTCTTTTCTTCTCATCCCCTCTCTCAACAGGATGCCATCCAGGTTTTCAAGAGTTATGTTCCCCCCCTGGGCATGGCCAGTCATCAGGTGGTTAACATCATGAGCCAGCTATCATCTGTCCTTGCTCGATCAATCACTCTCGTACACCGTGGAACTCATTTCTGTAGCTGGCTTCCGAAACCAACCCCTCTTGTGGAAATGTTGAGTTCTCCACATGGCTTTGCGATCGTGGGATATCATCTCTCATGCTACAGGTCTTGCCCCAGTTACACCCCCACTCTGTCAGGCCCGCGCAATCCTGGCCTCGCTCTCTACAGGTGATGGCAGCTACCCACTCTCCCCCTCCAACATGAACACCAGATGTGCAGTCAAGTACGATACGTACACCCTCTGCTCACTACCCCAGTGAAGTGCGCCACTTGGCTTCGTGATTATTCGTTAACATTTCCCAAGCCAGATCTCACACTAATTATTCATGTTGTGTTATATCCGCACTTGCAGCATCCGCTTCAGAGACTGTCTCTCTTACACTCGCTTCTGCTTGGCCTCCATGATCTCACTCTATATCCATCCTGTCCTTCTCTCTTTGAACTCCCTCCAAGTCCACTTGAAATCCATCATGTCCATCTTTCTCCAATTCTACTGATGATCTGAGTTGTTGATCTCTCCATGTCCACTTGAAATCCATCTTGTCATATCTCTCCAGATCTATATCGTCATCTGTCTCCAAGCCCGCTGGAAATCCGTTATCTCTCCCCATGTGCGTCTTATGTCCCCCTGTGTAATAGTCCAAGTGTATTTATAGTATAGATAGTTTGATATCAATAGAAACTACAATTTTAAACACTTATATTCCAATACCAGTGCCACTCTAGCACGTGGCAGTTGCACTCAAGCACAATCAAGTTTCTCATGTACTCCAAAATTCTATACCAGTTCTTCTGTAGACTCCCAAACCTTATAACAATGCTACTGGATACTACAAAACCATGCACTGGCGCTTCCGGAGAGTCCAGAACCTTAAACCTGCACTCCTGGATGCTCCAGAACCTTGCACCGGTCCTCCCAGAGGCTCCCAGAGGCTCTGCGGCGTGCGTCATTCAATATCAATCCCCACAACCTCTGGAGGGTCCTGGGGCATCTGGAGTGGACAATTGACTTTGCTGATATATTGTAATTTCTATTCCAGCAAGTATACAATTTGTTTCTACTAATTTATGACTTAGAGAATATCTATAGTATACTTCAACCCCTAAAATATAAATTTGCCTGTTCCAATCTATATTTTAATTATAAATATTATCTATATTATTATATCAATCAAATATTTTCTTACAAAGGAATTGCAGTTGTTGTACTTATAATTCATCTTATTACTATCTTTATTTTTGAATTCTTATTTCACTTATTTGCTTCATTATATTCCCTACTAATATATATATCAATATCATCATCTTCCGCGATATTATGATGGCTATCACACTAGTTATTTCTTTCTTATTATAGTATTATTCAAAAGTATTGGTTGTTGTATTTCACTCAAATCAACCATGCATACAGCCAATTACTTCATTCTTCTGAGCTCATCAATACAGTTCAACAGTGTTGGAGTATATTTTTTATTGGCTCTTTTTCAGCTGCTCAGTGGATATTCTTTCTCTTTCTTCATTTACAGTATTGATATCTGTAGAACTGTTGCAAATTAACTCCTAGACATTGGAAAAAGTGCCCATATTACTGCAATCAGGATTTGTTGTTGCTGTTACTTCAATAAAATGGGATACTTTGGCTGTTACTGCAATACCATAGGTATATTATCGTAGCTTATGGTTGCATATGGGGTGCTACCATATATTCATATACAGTTTTTTGATTTACAAAATAATATGGAAATATATAAATATGATTTATTTCTGTGGAAATTGAATGCACATTCAAGTGCTTCTAATTAATATAAATCTTGAAATTACTTATTTATCGAATATTAAATTGTAATAGTGTAATAGAATCAGTGCACCAGAAAATTCATCTTATTTATGAATGCAATAACTCTTACAATGACTTTCAAGATAATCTAAACATGGCGGATGGCATGACATTGTGACATAGTGTTGGTGGCAACTCATACTGACCTGGATATTGTGGATGGCAGCAACTCTGAGTGTGGCTGACGACTCTGACATGGGCTTACTCTGACATAATACTGTGGTAGGCAGCAACTCGATACTGATAACTCCGATAATAACTCAGACAACTCTGAACACAACTCTTGCAACAACTCCGACAAGTCTGTACTGTGGGCTGACATCATCTAGTATATCATGTTGTATATTTCCAAAGATGTATACTGTTGGATTGAATATTGGGTGTTATTACCACCACTCAGCACAAGATATATGGGAATGGCAGCTGAAGAGATATTTATGATCTGTTGTGATTTTGGTACAATATTCCAACACATTATCATCCCATGATTGATGTTTGGCCTAGCCGATGACTGATATCATAATTCTTTCACCAATCAAAGGTCATGATGCACATTATATCATACCATCCTCCCATTTGACTTGGCTTTTCCCGTCTTAATGCAATTGTTTAAACAAAATATATACAGTAACTCGACAGGGCAATATCCTTGTTGCCACACCCAGCTAGTATGATGTTGTGATTAATCCTCTAGTATCAACATACGGTCAAATCGATTGCTATGTGTATGCCAAATGTCTAAATATTTTACTTTTTGAACTATGACGGTATCAGGATTATCATGCCACTGGATAGTAACTCTGTTGCCAGTTGCTATGTGAATTATTTGATGGAGAATCCACAATTCTTTGTATGCAGATACTCACAGGTATGGGCTGGCATCCAGATCTATTGGGAATGCCATACAACATAATGTCTGAAATCGAATAAACTCTGACATAGTGATGTCATTGGGAATTGACACAGATGTAATTGTGTTGCACTTGATCACTCCATTGATGCGGGGGTTATTGCTTGTTTGTTTGTAATTATAATATATTTGGCAGTTTGTGGCCATGACATATAGCCTGAGTCTGCGGCATGTCAGTAGTGTATGTCCTTTGTGTTAGCAGAGCCCTTCTTGCATCAAAGTTGTACCACCTAATCTCTTTCCCTCTATTCTCACCAAACAACAGAAAAAGGCTTAACTACATTCTTCCACCCTCCTTTCCCTCCTCCCCCCATCTCTTCCCTGTTGTCGCAGCTTCCTCCAATAAGGGCGCCGACTCATATATCTTCCAGTTGGAGTGCACCTCACCAATGTCTACCCCCTCCCATTTTTTATTTTCGTTGCATTCATATCATGTCTCCTTGGTCCACACTTTCTCTTGACTTCAGTCCACCCAGTCTTCAACTTCTTTTTCTCTTCTGACTTTTAAGCCTGTACTCCTCCATCCTCTCATTTTTTCTCGTCCGATTTCCAAGGCTGTGCTTATCCATCCTCTTGTTTTTGTTCGACTGCCTCTGCCCCTACTGCATGCTTTTGATACATTAGAAACTTTGAGGGTGAAACTATTTGTGGGGCTTTCGAAAATTGACATTCTATACACTCCTGCTCACTATCTGTCCCAGCTTCCCTTCAGGATTTTGTTTTCCATTTTGCCAGATTTTGTTTCAGAACTTGTATGGCCAACAGTACCACTTGTATGGGTATTGATGAATTATCTTGTTCTCTTTGGATAGTATAGATGCAACTCCGCTTGTGTGGAATCTTTCCAACTGCACCCATATCTCTTTTTGTTCCTCTTCTAGGACTCCGACAGTTGTCTTCACCTCTTCCAACTGTTTCTTCAAATATCTCATTTCCTGCCAATGTATCATTCCGTCTTTTTGAAGCGTAGCTATCACTTTATAATTGTGTTTGGCTTTCTCCTGAAGCTGTATTGTAGGTTCCTGGTCATTGTCAAACTTTCTGAGTAGATTTCTCTCCAGTTGTAAAACAGAATCTTTCATATCATTGTATTTCTTGCTAACTTGTAATTTGAACCAGTCAAACATTTGTTCTGTTGTAAACTTGGTCATGGAAAAAGAGGAAAAGCCAGACTTGAATTTGGAGGTAAAGCTTGTGGGGTTCATTGGTTTCGCTGAGGGCAAGCCAAAGGTAAAACTCATGGGTTTTGGGAACAGAATGGTAGGAGAGATTGGGAGGATCTCTGAACTTTCAAAAGCTGACGAGACCACTGGGGAAATCATCCCTTTCAGAACTTTGTTGCCATTGCAAGGCATCTTGAAGGCAAACAGCAAAACGGTGGCAGAATGAGACTGGCAACAAAGTGTCTGGCCAAACGTTGCTGGCAGTTTGGTGTGTTGTGAAAGGTATGCAGGATTAAGGCTTGGTATTGGTTTGTTGCACAAATAACAGTCCCTCATAAGAAACTTTCTGTATGTATCTGTCTTGGCTGTAAGTAGGGCAGCTTCAAACATGTACAACAGAATGCTGACTCTTTACTTGATATGAAAGCATCATGTTTCCCATCACAACATCTGCAAAATATAGTCAAGCATGTTCAATATATAATATATATTTTCGATAAAGTTTTTGTAGACAGCTTCAGATTTTTCGGTATCACTGTTATTGGGGGAATCCTTCACCTTCATATATTTGATGTAGTGAAATAGGGATTGGAGTTTGGGGATTTGGCTTATGAACTGATTGTAGTAGTATGGAAAAAAAGGTGTATGTTCCGGCTGAAGCTGTAAAGTACATCATGGATATATCAGAGTATGGTTTTGGTATATGAGTGATATCTGGAAACAGTATACAGTCAGTAAGCTATTTGAAGAATTTGAGGTAATTGGGATTCCTTTTGGGAAGAGTGGCCAGTGCTGCCAGCCAAACCTTGAATATATCTTTGTATTCTCAACCAGTCCATTGTGTGACTTAAGTAAATATGTTACCAAACTGGCAAATATTGGAGAAATGAGGCACTGTGAAAAATCATTCATCTATCAGCTCCAATACCTTTTCCACAGCATATATTCATTTGAGGATATCAATTACCCATTTCTATGTGTGATTCTATAAAACTCCCTTCAAGAAATCTGGTTGCCAATCAATGTTTATGCTCGCATCTATGTTGCAATCTGCATGGGTATTGCCCAAATTCAAGCAGTTTTCAATCTTCCACAACCCCATATTGTTTGCAGCGTCTACTGACATATTTTCATATTGCTGGGGATGGTTTCAACTCGTCCTTGAGTTAAAGCCTTGTATGCTATCAGGAGCTATCTCACAATAAGGACATTGGCTCTACTTCACCCCAGTTATATTATATTACTTTTGGTAGTCTGTGTGGAATAATGCAATCTGGGAATATGTATGCTGAATGCGACTGTCTGCCCACAGAACCTTGATTCCACTCTTTGCCAGCTCTTCTAGAGAATAAAGCATTGTTGCCATAGATTTTTGATATGCAACTATAATAGTGTGGGTTTTCAGGCCATTTCCATATCTCAGTAGAAGTCCAATCTGTATCAATCTGTTTGACTTAATAGATTGTTATTTTGCATTGGAAAGGTTGCCGATACTAAAATCAACAGACTCTGCTGACTGTTCACCACTGAATGTTGAGAACAATATTTTGTTACTACCGAATATGTCTGGAACGACTGTCGATTCATCTTGCATATGTTCTTGAAATGTATCAGCCATATAAAATAATGGCACTATGATACCGCGACACTGACACTGTAATACTCTGGTACTCTTACACCATGACACTTCAAAAACACTCTCTGACACTACAACACTCTGACAATACTCTCTGACACCCACCCCAACACTCTGGCAGTGTGACACTTTGACAATATACTCAACAACCACAACTCTTTGATACTGCCACACAGTGACACTCTGAATGTATACAATGACACTGAGACCCACTGACACTGTAATCTTCTGACACACACTCTGATTGACAAGATGTTTTTAATTCAGGAAAACTTCACTGAGTTTTGTACCTCCAGTCTGTTGTTCACAACTTGGCATATATATGTTGGCCGCTTACATTATTTCACTATACTGGGGCATATAAAAGATGCGCTTGAAATAGTTGGTGGCTAAAAATATATTGAACTGCCACAATAGGATACCGATACCAAAATACGGTAGCTTGTTTTTTAATATTGACTGATTCCTCATCCCATCCATATCCAAGCCTGTCAATGTGTTCCATGTCCGCAATGAATTGATATTATTGATCCGAATGGTTGGCAATGGCACCAGAAACAATAAGCCATTGTTTAAGGTAGTTATTGAGTTTTGTTTTTTCCGTATTGGGGTCCAAAATACAATGATACAGTTGCCATTGTTTGGGTATTGTAAATCATTCAAGTGGATTCAAGTTATGTGGTACAAATGATGGTAAGTGTAGTATATTGTCAAAACTGGCTCCTGCATTTGTGAAAACTTTTGTATATTGTGTGTTGTCAAAAATGAAAATGTTATCTGTGTCTGTCTCAGCATTGAGTCTTGGGTCCCTAGATTGGAACCCAGTATTGGACTCCATGGACTCAAAGAAATTTGGGTGGCAAGCATGTATTGTATGACAATGATGTGTAGGACCTCTTTGTTGGGAAATGTGGCACCCACACGATGTGCAAATGAATGATTGCATGGCTGAACTTTGATGGTGAACATGATTGCATCTGCTTATTCCCTTAATCCAAACAGGTAGCAAATTATTTGTTGCTACATAATACATAATTGCATCTATGTGGTTTGTTTCAACATAATCTTCAACTTTGTATTTTCAATCAATCCCTATCATCAAACTAGATTTTCACAATCTTCTTTGTTTATGCCTTCTCAAAATTAACCATATGCATCCAGGTCCCCAACTGGGTTCAGTGTGCATGAGATGCATTAGTATGATTTTTGTAGAAAGTGATAGCCTCTGGTGTGTGAGGAATTGATAAGTACATCTAAACCTTCCCTTCTAGTCGAATATATCTTTCACTCTATCTTCTAGTAATCACATACTCATATCACCCATGACTCTATCTGCAATCTCTTTCCCAGCTCTTTGATCATAAATATCACTATGCCACTAAAGTGTTAACCCCACTTGTGGCCATTAACCAGTAATTGGATGAATGGGAACATTTCCAATGTGTTCAATATCTCAACCCCGCATATTGGTAGTTGGTTTTCATGGCAATTGTTCATGCGACATCTGGACAAAGTTCAAGAGTGAAAGACTTGGCATAGCCACAAAGTTAATTCTTTCCACAGCTTGCTAAAACTAAATCCAGCTCTAAAGCCAGGCGAGATAAAAACATATGACTAGGTTAGTAAATGTTCCTTATACAGATAGCATTTCATACTCCTCATAGTGGGCCAACTCTGACTCTGACTCTGCCTTTAACATGCAGAGTGTATGGTCATCATGATTGCCCTTGTAGAGGAGTCGTGCGTTTTTTGGAAAATTGTACCCCAGACTGTACGCATTGATAATGACATTGGAGCCATGGGTTATATAGTGTCATGGCTGTTTAGGCAAATGACTCAGAACACTGTGAAGCCTGGGAACACCCACACTAATCCTAAGCTGTCCATCAAGCCAGTAGCACTGAGCCCAGCAAAACCTGGGCCATCAAAATCAAAGCCAACCTCACTGCCAAAGCCATCACCAAAGTCAGGCCCAGATACACCTATGAATTGTACCACCAATATCCAAGTGGGTTCCAGTTCACCATGCCCTTCCAGGTCACAGCCTCGGAGAAAATCAGCAGCCCAGAGAAGGTCCACTACCTGCATCAGATGGTTCTTATCAACTCCAACATCTGCTTCTTGGGGGGTGCACTTCCCATCCAAATCACCCTTGTCACCCAAATCTTAGCATGCACAACCACCACCAATCTCCCCTATATGTGATTGTTTGCCACTTTCGATTGGTGCTGATTCTGGAAGATCTTTTGTAAAACATTATGCATTAAGTTCGCCAGTGCTATCGATTGTGGAAACTCCAGGAATCCAACTGGTATAGAAAGCAGCTCCAATAGATCCTCTTATCAAGTGGAACACATCAGATCTCTGTGTCAACCATGACCTAGTTTCAGTTGCACTCAGGGACTTCATGCACTAACCTGGGGCATCTACCATTTACCCAGAACTTGTTCAATTTATAACCAAACCAATTCATCTTGCAGAATATACATGGGTCTTTGAATGATGCATAGCGTCCACCCACTATTTACGGTCAGTAGATGAAGACATACTCTTTAAATACCCATGAAAAAATCTGCAGCTAACTGCAGATACTTGGAATTCGGCATTTTACAATTGCAGACATTGGTGGTGGCCTTTTTATGGTGTTCCAAACCATACTAGAAAATGTATAAATGGATGAATCTGACAGGGATGTTATTCATGTAAAGACAACAATGAACCCCAACTTTCAAGAAACACCTGTCACAGTTAAACATCACCCTGATCAGAACATTCAGAATCCTCGAATATTCCAATATCCCACAAGGTTATCCACTATCATGATGATAAAGCAAATGAAGAGGTAGCATGGAATGCTGCACCTGGGGATGACTATGAACCACAGCTCTTGCTGATAATGAATATTGCTAGTGCTTGAACTCTATATACTCTGTCTGTTGAACTGGTGGACCTGGATTTCAAGATGGAAAACATGGAGAATATAAATCAAAATCATTCAAACTTTAGCAAAAAGACTGTAATAGAATATGAAGAAGACATTGGTAATGATGTGGAGAGGTAAGTACTGAAGGATGAAACGATAAACAACATCTATGAAGTGTGGTGAGTTGCTATCTGCCACAATATCAAAGTCTCTGTTGGAGTTGCTGCCATTCTGATGTCAGTGTCTTTGTCAGAAATGCTTTCAGAGCTGCTGTTGAAGTTACTCTGTCAGAGCTGTTGCAGTACTGATATCAGCATTTCTTTGTCAGAGCCATTGTAGTACCAATGTTACAGCCTCTGTCAGAGCTGGTGTGGCACCAATGAGATACTGTCAACTTAGAACACAGCTGATTATATTGGTAGGGTGGCTGATTTAATAAATAACAAGGATTTTCAGAGAGAAAATATGGAAGAGTCAAATAAAGTGTTAGGAATTACCATGGGAAACAGAACATTTTTGCCACTAAGAATAACAACCCAGCTCCACCCACACCAAATTGTTGCCATTCATTCGATGGTGGAAAACGAAAGGGGTGTGGAGCTGGGTTGACAATTGGCTGATGATAATGGTACTGTCAAGGTAATCCTTTTACACTCTGAAAACAGTGCAATGCTGACAGTTACCAAACCTGGATAGCCTTGCTATTGATTTGTTACCAAATAAACAGATCTGAGCAATAACAGAATCAACTACCACCTAGACTTATGCAGTGGCAGAGTAAGATAGATAATATCAAAGTGTGGGAAATATAGGGTCAGAAAGTTGAAAAGACACCCCCAAAGCCTTGTTGGGAGGTTCACATCCCAATACTGATTTATGGTAAGCTGGATATTGAAATATATTTTCTTATTTTTGCAACTGAAACTAATCATTGAATAGCCCAAAACCAATGGTACTGGAATAGGAAAATGCAACCAAAAAATATACCAAGCTCAAACCACATATCAATTATGGATCTAAATTTTGGGGAGCAAATGATCATCATAAAGCTATAAGAAATAGCCACCCAATGTAAAATGTTGTGATTATGACTATTGAAATCAACTGCCACTGGCAAAGTATTGTAAAATATGATGTGAGCAGTTTTTGGGGCCCTGGTGGATTGCGATGGGTAATTATGAATGAGGTTCATAGACGCAGTGTCAAGGATTCTGGGCGCTGGGTTCTAGGAGTTATAAAAACCGAAAGCCAGATCGCTAAGAGGTCTGGTGGTAGCCTAGAGCTACAAGGGCAAGGACTGTATGCAGAAACTGGATCCAGAATCACTGAGTGTGAAAGAAGTGCAAGCCAAAGATAATGAATTGTTTTTATAGACGAGAGAACAAGTGAAGAAAGAAACTTATCCTCCACCAAATGACTGGTTTATATACAGTGATTCACTCATCCCATAATTCATTCAAACTCCTGCTTCCATTGAATACATCTTTTGCACAAATCCTACTTCTTCCGTAAAAACCTCATTTGAAATCTGAATTTATTCTCATTGTGCTTTAGCCTTCATTTGAAACCTGATTTCATTCTTGTTGTGCTTTACCCTTTGCTTAAAACCTGATTTCATTCTCATAATGCTTTTAACTTTGTTTGAAACCGGATTTCATTCTCGTCATACATTATTCTTTGTATTATTCACCGATCATCACTCTACCATCAATCATCACTCAGCACAACTGTGATGGTAGCTCCCCCACACCAATGCCAAGTACTGATGATATTCATGACCTGGGCTTGCCAGGCGGTTCCGTGCAAAAGTTGTCGATCACCTTAAGTCCATCCATCTTGGCCGTGAGCTCCCAGCTGTGCTTATCGTACCCACTCAAATGAATAAGATATTGTAGTCACCTTCGGAAATGCTTAGAATCATCCACCTGTTCGACTTTGTACTCTTCTTTTCCTGTGACTATTACTGGTGGTGGCGGTGCTTGCCATTCATAAGGGACAGGATGTTGAGTGGCTTTCTCCAAGCGAGATATTGGTTGTACATCGTGAATGCGTAGCTGGTTGGGCAATTTGATTCGATTGGCCCAGGGACTAATATCTCTGGTGATTTCGTACAGCCCTATGCATTTCCAGTTGAGTTGCATGCTTGGATGGATTGTTGATATGTTTTGTACGTCCAGCCAAACTTTATCACTGACTTCTAATATTGTGCTGACACTTTGAAACTTATTAGCCTATTCAGAATATATGGGTTGGGCCCTGTTCATACATTCTTGTCGAGGTTTGCCGTTTTTTGCACGATTTGCTGCATTTCTTCTGCCCCCCCTTTTGGAGGAATGTCCCCTGGCATTCATGTGAGTGCATTGGGTTTTTGACCTTGCTTTCCTGGTTGGTAAACTATCTTGAATTTAAACCTCGACAGGAAGTCAAACTATATGGTCTGCCTTCAATTCAACAGGGTTGATGTCATGTAGTATTCCAAGTTCTTGTCATCTGTAAGAATCAGAATCGGATTGGCAGAATCTTCGCATTTGGGTCTCCATTGTTCCAGGCTTTTGACTATCGTGCCCAATTCTTGATCATAGAATTTGTAATTGTCTTTGGCAGGGGAATGTTTTTTGGAGAAGAAGGCCACAGGGTATAGCGCTCCTTGGACATTGTACCAAGAGAGAACTCCTGCAGATACGTTACTTGAGGCATCGGTTTCAAGGACTATCTCTTGTTCATAATCGAAGTGTGCTAGCACTGGTGCCAATGTAAAGGCCCTTTCAAGTTCTGTGAAAGCCCATTCTCAATCTGGTCCCGAGTGAATTGGTACTAGCTTTGTTGTAAGTTTTGTTAGCGGTTGAACCACCCTGCTGTAATTCTGTATGAACCATCGATAATAGTTAGCAAAGCCTAAGGGGGCTTGAACTTCTTTATGTTTCCCCAGTGCTTCCCAGTTTTCCACTGCTTGGACTGACTCCGGATCCATTGTGATTCCGTGTACTTTGAGAATTGATCCTAGATATTAGACTTCTTTCGTATGATACTCGCACTTCGTGGCATTTGGGTGCAGGCCTGCTTCCTGGAGTGATGTCATTACTGCTCGGATGTGCTCTTCATTTTGTTTTGATCATTGCTGAAAATTCAGATGTCATTCAAAAAGGCCGTGCAAAAAATGTTCAGAACGGGGCATAACATGTCATTGATGAATTCTTGTAATGATGCTGGCACATTCGTGAGTCCAAAGGTCATGACTAAGGATTGGAAAAGTACATATCAGGTTCTGAAAGCTATCTGCCTCTCATCTCCGTGTGCGATTCCAATTATATTATATGCGTTGCATACATCCAACTTAGTGTAGTAACAGGCCTTTGAGAGTCTTAACAGAGTTTCTGGAATCGGTGGAAGGGGGTACCGGTTTTCATCGTTTGATCATTTAACCCCCAATAGCTGACACAGAGCCTTAGACCTCCTCCAGACTTTGGAGCAAAATGTACTGGGGCTCCGCAGGGCAAAAACATGATCGTATGAATCCCTTGGATAAGTTCTTTTCAATCCATTTCTTTAGAACTTGCAATTTTTCTTGTGATAAGCTGTGAATAGGTCCAAATGGCAGTCGGAATCTGGCTTGCAGCGGAATTTTTCGATTGTAGGGTCGGTGTCAGGGCAGCATTTCCGTGATTACTTTCCTCAACAGGGGTAGAACCTTGGGGTATTGCTGGGGATGATCTCTTCAAGGGGTTTTTCTGGTAGATCCTTGTGTCCAAGGCCTTATTGATTTTGTATAATGTGATGGCATAAACCTCAAGTCTCATGTTTTTCACTCTTTTCGTCAATGGTGAGGCGGTGACTGTGCAAATGTCTAGCTTGGATTTCTCCGGATCTGCTGTTGTTTCCATATGATTGCCCCACACCCATACGCTCGGATGGTATTGGCAGTGCTGGTCACAGTAACTGCTGATAAAGCCAATTGTTTGGCGCTGGAATTTGACTGTGACATTGTGGAGTTGTAACCATGGCAACCCAAGTATGATTGGATAATGCCCTAACTTTGTTCCAAATGCTGGTAATTGCTCCTGGTGTGATCGTATTCCTATGTTTATCTTGGCCATGGTCATATTGGTTCCTGATTCAATGGGTCTTCCATCAATAACTTCTAACTCTCTTAATTCTTGTAATTCCTTCTCTTCTAACTGATGATGGTGGACAGTATCTTTGTCTACAAATGCTATTTCCATGGCTTCGCAGTCGATCAGGGTGTGTGTGTTGATTGACCTGTCTCTGATTTTCAGAGTACATTTTACAATATAATGTGTGCTGTCCATTGAAGACTGCATTATTTCTGCACGACTAATTGACAACTGCAAAATTCCAAAACAAGGTTTAACAACTGTAGACAAAGGAGATATATGCCCAGCACAATGGCCATCTTCATTTTACTGGTCCAATCTTTTTCTGCCTTGACTTCCTTTTCAACTGCTTTTTCTACTTCTTTTCATTGGCCTGAATACCTAAATGGTGTCACTTCCACCTGTCCTGACGCTGTCTTCCACTTCCTTCCACAACTTACAGTGAAATGCCTTGAATCTTTTTAGTACATGCACAGTCATCTTTCCGTTCACCTCTGGCATCCTTCTGGAGTAAGTTTCTACCCTTTGACTGCCAAGAGATTCATCGGAGTAGGTCTATGATAACCTGCTACACTGCTTGCTGGTGCCGTTTCTGGGGTGGATGTGGTGTTGATTGTTGGGTCAGGATTGTAATAGCCTCCTTTCCAACTTCCAGACTTTCTTTCCGCGGCCTGTATTCTTATATGTGAATCTCATTTTGCACAAAACTTAACAAATTCCAACAGGTTTTCTGGTATGTCGGTATGTTGTAGGGAGTCTTTGAGCTTGTTGCACACCCTGTGTCTTCGTGTATCCAGCTGAGCTTCCACATTCAATTTGATGTCTGCGACATATCTCTGGAACTCCGCATAGTATTGGAAGAATTGGCTGTCTGGCTGTTTGAGTTTCAGGAGTTCCATCTTCGGTGTTGCTGCATCGAGAAATTATCCCTGCACCCGGATGCATTAGTCACCCCCGGATGTGAGTCGTGCGCCTGGAGCACCTGGAAATCCAGGAGGCAGGATGATATGTAAGTCCGTGACAGTACTATATGACACATCGCCAAAACACCGCTAGGCACTATAGATTCACACGGTCGCATATCACTCTGCTGGATGCCTTCTGACATTTAATGTACTGTGGTTTTCGTCTGATCGTTACAACTGCATGGTGCTTGGTATATGGTGGCAACACCGCTCTGTGTATTGTAATCATGATGCTACGCACTGCATATATTACCATTCCTTTAGCGTTTTGCAAAGTAGTCTTGATGAAGTCCATTAAATCTATTTACACTTCTGAACATCATTTATACTCTTTTCACCAGTGTATTCAACTCATCCTCCAGCATATAATAAACGTTGTTCCAGGTCGCTAGGTCTATATGACTATTGACTATCCATTCTTTATTCTCCGACTTTGACGAAATGGGCTCCTCTGGAGTTAAGTGAGCCGTATCCACAATATTTCCAGCACTAATAACTGCATATGCACCTCCAGAAGATAGTTTCACCACCCTGACAAGCTGCGATGCACTTTCCGGCATTCCACCATTGTCAGGCTTTGTCACTTCAACAAATGCTAGCCAAAAGGAATTTTTGCCACTCGGAAGGACAACTCACCGCTTGAATAGACGAAGTATACAGTACAGTACACGTCTCTGCAGTTCCTTGTGAGACAGCTCCTGCCCCTCCTTACGTTTCGAAGTCTGAACTCATACCCAGTCGTGGCGGGCAGCCCTGGAATACCATCGTGTATCTCCAGTACATCGGTGCTGCTGAATGATAAGCTCGCCATGCATATTGCGTGATTCTACGTCCAACCTATGGTAAATTGCGGCAGCGCTGCTTAAGAGATCATCTGACTCGATGCTGATCTTCATGGAGTGTAAGAAACGACAGGTGGCATCATATAGTTCATTTCGGAGGAGGTTGTCACCGATTGTTTTCAAGAGGTCCTGAAAGTTCGTGACTTTCATTTTTCCATTGTGCTGCTGGGCAGATATGAACCTCAATACATGACGTCTAGTGGTTGCTTCTGTAATCACTTTTGTTGTCGCCTATAGAACAGCTTGTTTACGATTGCATGTGTCGCGATTGGCCTTTCTGACAGCGAATGCACCACTTCGAAGGTTGTAGTTGATCATTTGAGTACAGTAATTACCGGTCTTATTCGAGTCATTGAACCCATCCGTAATCTGCTTATGGTGAGAGCATGCTCCGATCTCTGTTGACCACTGTTTAAGAGATCCATACTGTTGTATCTGCTCTTGGAAGTACTGCATGGGATGGATCTTGGGACAGTTGAAATCGCAACCATCTTCAATGTATTCAGCCATTCCTGAATTGATAATATCTTTCCATATGTCGTGGATGTGCTGTTGAGAGACTGCCGTTATCTTCTTGTTTTCCACCATATTCAACTCAGCATTCTGCTTGGCACACAATTCCGTACATCTCTCTCTGGCATTTGCTGCAAATCATTTGCAAGCCCTGAATTGTTGAAAGACATCCTTCGAATCGTGGAAGCGACGTAGAGCATCGTCCATAAGGTCAGGCGTTTCATCATCATGGGAGTCATACTGGCAATGGAAATAGAACTCAATATGAGAGTGAGGGCACTCAACTGCACGGTCAAAAACACTACACTGGGAGGGGCTTGGGTCCTGCAGAGCATTGCGTACAACACCCACAAGAAATGGTGTCATTGTCATGATTTCTCCTCCGTTCCAACAAGAATCCTCCTCATATGCACATCTTGGCTTCTTCATATCAAGGTATGCAGGCCCCGAGAGCCAAATATCGTAGAACTTGTAAAGTCGCTTATGCTGCTTGAGATATTCCTGACGCCATGTCAGGAGGTGCTTCAACATTCCAATTTGCATCGTATGGGGTGGATCAGGCTTAGGAAGATCGCTTGTGACGCAATCGAGATACCATAAGATATTGAAGCCTGGATTCACATCATGGCGTTTGAGTTCGGCGATACTGAGAGGTGTATTTGAATCCGAGAGCATACAATACATATTATGATCCCGGAGGATATATCGCTCATGTCGGTGGGGTAGATTATCCATCTACAACTTGGGGCATTCGCACCAGTGGCATTCACCATTCTTGATGTTGTAAAGGTCATGGTGCTTGGGGTAATCGGCCATCCATGCAGCCAGTGTTGAATAACAATGCCTGAAGTTGCCATCAGCACAGCGGGCATAGAAGGTGGGAGTCTCAAAATCCAGTAGGGGTTGCCACACATGCTGTAGCATGTTCCGAGAGACCATTCAATTATGCTCTTTCTGAGCATTTCTTCTTTTGAGCGGGACATTACGCATCGTGATGGCTATGGGCAAAAGAGCGACGAACAACACATTGTGCATTGTGTGCTTCATCCGTGCGGCTGCTGATAGGTTGCGGATCGTCATATATATTGGCCATGACTTCTTGTCTCCAGAGAAGTCAGTGAGGTGGGTGGCATCAGAAATGAATAGCATCGGCACCAGCGTGCCACCGGCAGGTATTATTGTCCACATTATTCTGAGCATTGTACACCGCATAAGAAGGAAGCATACCTGCTTATCCTACCACCAGTCTCCAGTATGCATCTTGTTGTAAACACACTGCCCAGAATCATTGAAGCAACGTTTCGGAGTATCAGTAAGCTGTTCCTGATATGCTGGCCGCCGGTGTAGCCATTGTGCACCTGTTATATTATCACCGTACCAAAACTCAATTGCTTCTGGATGCTGCACACTCCATGCCATCTGCAACGTTGCTTTCTTCCAAGAGCCATGGCCGAGTCCATCCTCCATTGCGTCGATTTTCTGTTGGAGATGGTAATTTGATTTCAGAGAATCGCGCACACTCTCTTTAAGGCCGCAGTGGCCCTTCAGTAAGTCATCGATGACGCTTGCAGGAAGACCTTTCGATGTAACCAGTTCGGTAAAATTGTACTCCTCCTCACTGTGAAATGGGTGGAAAGGGTTGTCAAATTATTGCTCAGCATTGTGCTCATCCTCAGTCGGAATGTATGCAACTGGGGCACCGGCATCGGGATATGAGAAGTTTGCAATTGTGTTCAAGTCTAATTCAGATAGTTGTGGAAAAGAAGATGTGTGCAACAGAGGAAACGCATCGAGATCGTCAACGTGGTTATGGTTAGCATGAAAACCACTGTGAGACTTATGCACGCATTGCTGGACGTTTTTTCGAATGTGTACATTTGGCTTGGAGTCTGTCTTTGATTCAAGGCGTTGGGCACGATATCGAGGATGATCACTTTCGATCTGTTTGTAGAGCCACAGGTCAATCGTGTACAGTGTCAAACATACAAGACACAAATGATTCGTTGTTTGTAAGGGAGCCATGGTGCACGCGATGTAGAACATGCAGGGAGCTGAATACAAAATGTCTTGTGTGTTGCCCTGCATGGGTCGTTGCCATGCAAGGGTAGTGGAATTAAACGTAATGCCATAGAGGATCTTCAAGGGACAGATATCGTCCATAAAACATGTATTTCTAAGAACTTCACCTCTATTTGGACCGTTTGCAGTGCAAAGTGGGCTTGAATGTTTGCTTTGGCTCAAAATGCACTTGGCTGCAAGTGTATTGGGGCTGCTAGTGTACTAGAGTGGTGAAACTCAGGCAAATACATCCGGTAATACTTGTTTTTTGTGCCAAGACATGTATTTCTTAGAAAATCACCTCGATCTAGTACACATGCAGTTAAATGTGGGTTTGAACATATGGTTGGGCTGTATGCACACTTGGCTGCAAGTGCATTTGGGCTGCTAGTGCACTTGACTGGACAAACCTTGGGCAAAAACATACAATATCACTCATTTTTGTGCCAAGACACATCTTCAGAGTTCATGACACCACGGCACCAAGTGAAACTGGTGTGCCTGGAGGTCACTGCACCTTCAGAGATGCTGGTGACTGTTCTCTTACTCAAAATGGCAAGTCCTAACTGTTATTGAAACCACACTATATCATTATGTTGGAACTTGACATTACAGCCGTACGATAGGGACTCAAATTGAAAGATTTCAACGCTTTGACCCAACAATCACATGACAAGACTCTAGGACTGTTTCATATGGCTCTCAGAATCGAATGAAACATGCTGAGCATGATTCAGGCTGGAAGAGAAGTGCCAATTGTGACTCACAACCAGGAAAGCTCCTTCTTGAGTCTGATGTTTGATATCCCCAACGCTTTAGCCTGCGAGCCGCTCCCACAATTCTAGCACTTTGGATGGTTCACTTTGCACTATATATATGCTGCCATATACTCCCTCTGTTTCGATTCTTCCCCATCTTCTCTATCTACTCCATCCTATTTACTCTGATTATTGTTTTTTAAACACATTAACCCTAACCCTGCTTTACCCCTCTTATACCCTATAAATCTCAGAACATTGCGATGCCACCCAACAAGATCTCATCCTCCCCCGCCAAAACAGATGTCATTAAGGATACTCTACACCTGGATGGTTTCACGAAGCAATTCATGGCTGAGCACATACGGGGCCTTATTTGGATGTATGCCATTCATGGTGTCAAAGATGCATCAGCAAAGTCAATCGTCTGGACCCGGAAGCCCCGGGACCCTCCAGAGGTTGCGGAGGTTGATTTTGAATGACGCACTCTGCAGACCCTCCGGGAGTCCTCCGGGACCGGTGAATGCAGCCTCAGCACACTCCCTTGTTCTCCCGGAGGCCTTGAAGCTGCTCCGGGAGATTCCTGTATTGCAAAAGTGTACTCCGTAGCCACTTCTGATGCCTCTGAGGGTGCTCCGGGAGATTCCTGTATCGCAATGGTGTACTCCGTAACCACTTCTGATGCCACTAAGGGTGCTCCGGGAGATTCCCGAATCGCAGCAAAGTCCTCCATGGCTGCTTCTGAGCTCTCTGTGGAGCTCCGGTACGTTCTAGGATCACTTAGGAACACCTGGATCTATTTCTTCATTTCCAGATGGAATCATGGTGTGTCACACATTTTCAGATGCGCCTGTAGCATCGCATACATCTTTGGCATTCATCTACTTCAGCCTGCCGCTATCAACTAAAACAACATATATCCACGCTGCGCCCCAGCAGCACCTCGACACGACCTTGACAAAAGAAACACAACCCCTGGGAAACACAACCCCCGAGAAACACAACCCCCGAGAAACAGACTCTCACTTGAACACAGCTGCCAGGTCCTCCGTTTCCTCCCCTGCTGCATCTGGTGCTACATAACGGGTCGAGTGCTCGGCAGAGCTTGCAATTCTTGCGTCCATATAGCTGCCCATATGCTCAATGATGGCCGCCTGGCGACCAGGACCAATGGAATTCCAGTGTCTCCGGCATCTATCGTACAAGGCTATATCAAACGTTAGTAGCCGTTAATTATAGGATCGAGGGGGTACACTGACGGCTGAATATCTCCCTGCGGAAGTCCAGAGAGGGTTCGCTCTTCGTTCCTTTCTCATAGTCCCTCAAGGCGCAGTTGAGTGCGGTCGCAGCCAAGCATATCAATTGGGGAGTCACTCGCTTGTCCCAAAATTTGTTGCAATGCTCTTGTCTGCCAAGGTAGGTGTTGGAAGCGAAGAAGTGAGCAAAGATCAGCGCGACGGGCTCGCTTCTCACAAACCACCGGACTTCCTTCGTACCGTTCGGGAGATCTTCCTATTTCCCACTCCAAGAGTCATCATTCAGCAAAGCGGCAACCTGCTGTAGACATAGAAGCTTCTCTTCTATCTTCAACGAGTACAGTGAAGTCACCATAAGCCTCGCTGTAGCGACTAGTCGACCCCGCATACCACTGATTTTCCACCGCAACTGTATTGCATTGATCATTAGTATTATCAAACTTTGAAACCCGGAGAATACTTCGGAAACTCACAATTCCACGTGTCAGGGCATCGATGTGCTCACTGGGTCCACCGGGGTGCTCCCACACGTGTTGCATGCCGTTGAGTGCGCCAACAGCTCTCTGTTGGACGGTCATGGCGTCAAGGGCTTCATTCCATGCTTTATCACAAATGTCCAATTCGTTCTCTTGAGAGGCCGGCCAGGGGTTTTCAGTATACAGAACAGATTTCAAGAAGTCCTTTGCTAAATCGAAAGCTGCTTTGTTATGGAGTGGCACCTTGCTATCCTTGTTGCTCTTCGTCCCCGACGCACCTTCAATAGGTGGAGGGGCAGCTAAGGAATCCCAACTCCTTGCAGGCCGCCGTCTGGCATGGTTCACTGGAACGAGGAACGTCGTATCTTGGCTAGGAGATCGAGGCGGAGATCCTTGAGGTGATTGTGAGCGCGTCGACAACCGAGAACGGTCTCCATTGGTGCTCCCGATATTTGATTTGGATTTCTTTCTTTGGAGTCGGTCAGTCGCCTGGACGGTATCTGAGCGAGCCCTTTTCGGGCCTTTTGAGCCTGTGTTGCGACTGCGTCTATTCCGTTCATGAGTTGACAGTAGCTCGCCATCATCATAGTCCGAACCGGTGGTGGGATAGTCGTCCTGCTCTCAGTGTTCATCATCGTCTTCTTCGACATCGTCCAGTTCATTCCGGTGGCCCTGAAGGTTAGCTTGATACAAATTAGGGATTCATCTGGCCTTACATGTCTGGGAATGCGTAGAGAACCTTTTTGACTGGCCGTCCTTGCTGAGCGCTCAAAATCTCGCTCTTGAGAAGCGGTAAAGTTAAGACGTTGCGAGGCCATAGGTGATGAGAATATATCCAAATGTGATTTGAGAAGAAGAGGTCCGAATGAAGTTCAGGTGCACCTGGAGAACCTCTTTTTTTCTTATAGGAAACTGAAGGTGACACAGTGGTTCGCATCGAAGGGACAACCTGTTCATTCCCACTGAAGTTAAGGAGCACCTGAGCTGCTAATCCGTACAATGAGTTCAGGGATCTGTTAGTGAGACGAATGGGTATTCGGGCTTCAGGACTGCTTACCATTGTCAGGTGGCTAGATTCAGACTCAGACGTGGTTGAGCTAGATGCAAAAGCCCATGCTCTGCATCAGAGTTTTGGGGAGTGCCTGAGCTGCTGATATCTGCTATGTCGCCTGTTATCATAGCCGACCAACCACACGGATTGGTCTGGATACGCGAGAGCTACCGGTGTTCTTACCGTTGGGATACCGGTGCTTCGCATTCCATTTTGGCTTCAACATTGCCCCAGGAAATCTCTGCCCTCAATGGACCTCGAATGTGTCCAATACCCTGCCATAAGAGTAGCTGCACTCGAACGATTGACGCTTTCGTTTTCGTTTTCGCTGAACGTTAAGCACTGGGTTGTGTGGTGCCGTGCTCAGTAGCTCGACATGTTCGAGCACGAGCAGCACAAAGTCGGCAGGCTCGGTTCGACTGACCAGAGCTTTAATAGGCGAACCGGAATAAATCATCTTAGTTAGCGGTCGATAGTCCTCTCTATCAATCTGCAGGAAGTGCTGCTTCAGGATCCCGCTGCCGCCGTGATCGTGCTGGGCAAAGTCGCATTCCGTGTCGTAGGACAGCATCGGAATCCGAGATGAACCCCTTGGGCAGTTTCCGTTGCTCAACATTGGGAACCCGCAGCGATCGAACTTATGCAGTACTGCGCCGCAGCTATATGCAATCTCAAGCTGAATGCACATAGTATCTTCTGTAGTGTGAATCGTGTCTATCCAGATACAGTCAGTTCACCTGCAGACAAGATCCGGTGGGGGAAAGCGTTCACCGAATGGTAGATAGAATAGGGGGTTTTGGTCCAGGTGGAGCTGTGATGATTCGAATGGCAGGCAGGCGGGTTAAGCTGTAGGTGTGCAGAGATGATAAAATGGGGCGAGATGGAATGGAGCAGAAGGGACAAAAACATCATGTTATGTTGGCGGTTGCCAGGGGGATGCTCCAGGGCGCACCTAACTCCCATTCGGAAAAATCGAGTGACTATCAGCTGGTATGATGTTGAACCTAAGCATCTATTCTCACTCGATCTTTGCATACTCTGGAAGCTTTGAGCTGGAGCTCAGTCTGTCGCAAAAGCTTGGGCGGGCCGAGCGCACATATGAATCATTGCTAGTACCGCTTTGGAAGCTGAAAGCGTCGGCAGAGCTTAGTCTCGGTTTGTGGTAGATGCACCGGGGATAGCGTGGGAAATTAGGATCGAATGTATTGCTATTTCAAGTATGATCCGAACTGCTTCGCTTTCTATTTCTGGTTTTGGGCAAGCAAGTTTCACCTGACAGCTCGACCACTCCCTCGACCACCACCATAAGTAATTCTTCACAACTGCATTCTGTTTCTCACGTGATATCAAGTGGATATACCTTAACCCAAAGCCATCGATTCTCTAACATCTAGACCTAGTGACACATGAGAGATAATAGAGATACAGAAAATCTAGCCCATTTTGAAGAAGAAACCCAGTAAATACCCCCACCCGAACTCCGTACAACCACAAAGAATACTCCCAGATGCACCCCAGCAAATCAAAAAAACATTCTAAACGACCCATCAATGAAATTCCAAACTCAAGCGCACCTAGAAACACCCGAGCAGCTATTCCGATTGCGACAACATCCCAGCCTGAATGGCAGTTTCCTCAATGCGTGTTTGAGAACGTTGTAGACGTCCTCCTTGCTTAGCATCGGACGATTCATCAGTCCATGCAAAACACGTAGCTGAGTAGTACCATTGACCATATGGAGCGCAGTCACTCTATCATCGAAGCTGTTTGGACCAGTGTTGACAAGCCAGGTGTGAGGCTTACGCATCTGACCCAGTCGCACAATCCGTCCAGAAGCTTGCCGCTGCTCGTTGAGAACCCAAGGCTTCTGAAGAATCACTGCATGATTGGCAGCCACGAGGTTGAGCCCAGTACCCCCAATCTTGGTGGTGGTAATGAAGACGGAGCACCAGGGGGAATTCTGGAAATCGCTCATAACTTCGCTGCGCCTGTCGGCGGAATCTTCGGAGACCATGCGAATGACCTGGATGTCATGGTTGAAATGGCAATGAATCCACCATGCCACATGGCGAACCTGGCCTGGCAAAGGACAAAACAGTACAGCCTTCTGAGGAAGCGGTGAAAGGACAGGAGAGCCTGTACTAGGCTGGTCATCCATCTCAGGAACAGTCGCCGAACCGCTGATCAACTCAGGGAGGAAAGATTCTCGGAGCCATCTGAAAATCGGTCCCTCCACAAAACTGCTGGCATCCCACTCTTCCTTCCAACTGCCATCGGCAAAACGATCACCTTCTTGCTCCAACGGTAGCGAAAAGCAAGCAAGCTGCCAGCGATGAATCCGCCAGGCGATCCCATGCTCGCCTTCATGCTTCTGCCTCTTGAGTCAGGTGCAACATCATTGAGCTGCTTCTGTTCTTCCTGAGACCACTCCAGCGCGACTGGATGGAAATCCTGCGATGGGATGTAAACCAGGGGGGCACCTGAAGCCAGCCGCGACTCTGTCCATCGGCGGATTGTCCATGGGTGAGCGACTTCGGTCATCACAGAGGCAGCTTCCTGCTGAGTTTCAGAGGAACCTCCCTTGTTGACGGCGGTTTGAAGGCGGTGATCGCTGACATTGAAGCCTCGAGACCATGTTCTTCTACCGCTTGCTCATTCTCAGGCACATCTGGAATCGTGAACAGCCACCGAGTCGTGTTTCCCCAGTCCTTCAGTGAGTGGTAGGCCGGCGTTGCGGTAACTTGCACTTTGAAACCAATTTGGGCTTCAGATGCAACGGACCAACCCTTAGACTTCGGACCTTTGAAGCGGTGCGCCTCATCGAAGATTCCCCACGACCACTGGCAGTTCGTAAGCTGGCGAACTGTGTCGTTCTCATTTCTTTGCGCCCGGCTCGTGAACGTATCGTAGGTGATCACATGGATGTCCACCGTCTCTCGGGATGTTGCACACAGAAATTGAGGTGTGCGTGACTCAGGTCGCCAGCATCTTCTGCGCAGAGATCGCGCACCGAAAACGGAGTCCCTTTCGTGATGGTATTGATTGCACCGATGAATGTCGCTCAGACACTTGGGAGCACCACACATTGTACCGGATTCCATGGCGGGAGGTCAGTTGTCGGCTTATCATCAAGCAACTGGAGAAGACGACGAGGAACAGGGTTAGGGTGAGTGCAAGGGTACCATTGCTTCTGGACAGCGCTGAGGGTGAGAAGCCCGTTTCCACCGCCTGACACCATCCGCCAAGCGAGAGGTTAAAGAGCACCGGAAGTTGTGTTTCATGGTGATTTGTCACATCCTCCGCAATTGACTTGGCATAAAGAGCCGCAGCTAAGACGGTGAAAGTCTTCCCAACTCCCATTTCATCAGCCAGGAGCGCCCCAGGAAGGTCCACATCGAAGATCCATCTCCGCACAATGAACCAAATCGCCCAGATCTGGTGTGCAAGAAATCTTACTTCTGGAAATTGCTTCAAGGTGTACTTTGGCCCTCGAATGGCATCCGCATGTGAATCTCCGCGTGGCACAGCACCGAGTAATGCAACTGCTTCTTCAAGACACTCGTGCTCGAAGGTTTTGTTGATAGTGGCCATGAGAGCATCATCTAAAACTTGCCCTGGCTCGTCATCTTGAGGCTCGATCAGCTCTTTGGCGAATTGTGA
>WHVE01000545.1:0-93063 GCA_015178995.1 Trichophaea hybrida
CAGATTGAACCACATTCCATCCGTCCACTCCAGTGAAACGGATCGAAAAAATACACCTAGACCTTCTTTGTTGTACCTTGAACTTATATCTCCCCCCCCAACAAACCAAAGCGGGGTTTTTCACACATTTGCAAAGAGGTTTTTCCCAGTTGAAAATCCGATCCAATCCGATCCCCATCCATCCATCGCCCCACAAACGAACACGGTACCGAACAAACCCCGAAAAGCAGAGGCCCTGTCCATCATGACATTTGGTTGTGTCTTCCATCCTTTTCGACGAGGAATCCGTCGCTGCAAAAAATGTTAGCCCCTTCCTTCCTTCCTTCCTTTCCCACCTAACCCAACCACCACCACTACCACCCGCGTATATTACCCGCCGCTGACAACATAGCGATAATCGCGCCTCCACAACCTCCTCGCTGCCCTGCTTGTCTGGACCAATGTCTTCCACCCACCTATTCGCCCCCAGAAGACGAAGGCGGCCACCACCCCGTCCGCAGCTCCGAAGCGCCAATCACAATCCCATGCACTCAAACCTATCACGCCGAGTGTCTCCGTGAACTCTTTGCTCTCGCCCTTGCATCCGGTCACCCGCCTAGATGCTGTGGAAGCTTCATCCCGCTGTCTACCCTGTTTCGATTATATCCCGATCCGCAGCCTGCAGGGACAACAACTATCACCACCACCATTGCCGAGGACACGGCCACTCCTCCTCCAACAACGGAATCCCCAATCACTGAGAAGCCCAAGGCAGCTAAGGAAGCACCTGCAGCACCCTCAGCCCCCACCACCACTACTACCACCCCTACCCTAGCCCCGGAGAACAAAGAGCTCGCGAACAAACTTAGCGCCTTCCGCCTTGCCACCTCCAACCCGGTCGATTGCATCCACTGCAAACGATGGGTTCTTCCCGAAGACATCAACGAAGACCTCGAAACAGCAGTATGTAATGCCTCACACGGGGGTTGCGGGGGGAAAACATGTGTAGTCTGTCGCGGGGAGGCACACCCACAACCTGAGCCCGCCGTGGAGCCAAACTCCAGGAAGGCGCGGAAGGCGATGAGGAAGCTGGGGGCTGGGTGCACAAATGTTAGTGAGAAGGAGAGGGTTGAGATACGGTTTAAGAGGTTGGTTGGGAGGGAAGGGTGGAGGCCTTGTGGGAAGTGTGGATGGATGTTGTCTAGAGATACTGGGTGCTGTGAGGTGGTTTGTAGGTGTGGGAATTATGAAACTTTGCGGTTTTAAGTGGGGGTTTTGGGGATATGGTGTATGCGTGTGCTTTTTGGTAATGATTTGTGAATCCTGTGCTTTTTGGGAGGCATATAGGTGTGTGTGCCGTAGTTACTTCTCTGTGCGTGAAGTTTGGACATGGGTACGGCGCCCGCTCGCCGTAAAAGAATACTAGTTACTACATAAAGCGTCACCCAGAGTTGAGATACAAAACTTTGCGTTGGCCAAATACCTGAATGCGGCGTTGTGGCTCGAATGTGCGGCCGGATGCGGCCAGAAAATGTGTTGGGAAATGCACAATGAAGTGCAGAAGAACAGGCTCGTACGGCTGCTTTCATGCACATACGTGCAGGATATTCCACCCCCTTTGTTTTGCATACCGCCACATCACTCCAAATCCCCAATCAACCTCCTAAACTCCTCCAAATCCCCCTCCTCCACCTTCCCCACCTTCTCCACCGCCTCCAAATCCCCCTTCATCCGCTCCTCCTTCGTCGTCCCATCAAGCACACAAACCCCGCCCGTTTCCCACTCCCTCCCCAACGCAAGCACAAGTAAATACAACGCCTCCTCCCTCCCCACCACCACCTTCTCCGCCACCCTCTCAACAACCTCACTCACCAACAACTCCGGATTCCCCGTCAACGTCCAAAAACTCTGCCACACCATACCATGAGTCTTACAGAACCCCCTCACATCACAATCAAATCCCGTTGCCGCATAAAACCTATTCTGAACAATAGCCGGCTTTGTGGTAACCTCGGGGTGGCTATACAACTCCTCCAACTGCCTCAACGTAACATTCGAAATCCCTAAATGCCTTATCCTCCCCGCATCCACAAACCCCTGTAACACCTTCCACGCATCCACAGTTTCCTTTACCGTCTTCAACGGCGAATGTAGCAGCACAGCATCAAGGTATGTAGTATTGAGATTCCGTAAACTCGTCGCCACACTCGTCCGAACCTGTTTCTCTATCGGCCACGAGAATTCGTAGGGGGAGTTCCCGGGGTCTTGTCCAGCTGACGGGGTGAATTTGGTTTGTATGAAGAGGGATGGACGGAGGGAGGCGGGATGGCGGGACCGATAAGGTCTTCGCGGTAGTGTTTGGGTTGGCAGGCGGTGTCGAGGCCTTGGAAACCGGATTTGAGGGCGAGGGAGACGAGGGGGGTTGTGGAGGTTTTTTTCCAGGCTGTGCCGTAGAGGAGGAGGGGGTGTCGGTGTCGGGTGGTAGGGAGGGTGAGGGTTGCCATTGTTCGCGTGGAGAGGCGGAGGGGACGCATGGTGGGGAGATGAGCGTGAGGGAATTGAGGATATGTATGGTGACGTTATGGGAAGGCTGTGTGAGCTGGGCTGATAGACTAACGGATCGCCCCCGGTGTGCCACGGGTTTCCAAAATAGTCTATAGCTGGAAAAGGCGAGACTAGAAGGAATTAATAGGTATACATTTTCTACTTTGAGATATTTGGTGTTGAATGCCAAGGTGGGGACTACATCGAGTTGCAAAACGGGGAGGGTTTGGATATTCAGCACATAGGTGCTTGTAGGCAGCTGTATGAGTCCACTTATAGACGTGTTTTGGGGTGTAGAGTACTAGGAACAGTATGGCAATATAATCCGGGATTGGTTACATGCGGAACCAGTTATGCATGTTCCTATGGCCGCCTCAGCTGGCCGCATTCTTGTGCACAGAATATAGCGGCCTATTGGCAGTCGACTCTAAGTAATCAGCTGGTAATGATGCTGACCACAACGCTGGACTAGCATATCGGTAATACAGAAACCTCACCATTTTGCGGGAGGGTAAATCGTTCCGGATTTCGTCCAAATAGGTATTTCTGGTTGTATAAGGATCTTCGGATTTGGCTCAAAATGTATTCACCCGCTGCCGTAGTACCAGCTTCGAGTTTCCTTGAATGGGGGGTTCGAATTTGAAGCCTAAATTGGTTTTGATGCCTTACGGCTGAACTTCTGTGTAATGGTGAATCCGGTTTAGTTAATGGGGTGAGATTGCAATTGCTGTGGTACATGGTGGGGAGATAATGTGGGATTTTGTAGATGTGTTTTGGAATATAGAGTGCAGTGGGACGATATAATCATACGATACGGTGGGATTGGTTACATGCGGAACCAGTTGTGTTCTTATGGCCGCCGAATACAGTTCAGGCCCGGACAGGCGGCATTTCTTGCCGTACAGGACAGGTCCGAAGTTCTTTCCAAAGCCTATGATGTACTCCGGCAACCTGCTGGCAGGTTAGGAACAGTCGGCCCTAGGCCCCGCAGCTGATGATGGTGAGATTTGTGTGCTCGAGCTTCCTTCAAGGCTCCATCAGGAAGTAAGCACAATTAGGCTCTGCTTCACTCCGTGTTCCCTGTGATGCCGTGTGCGTGTATAGATTCATTGGACCAGACGCACTCTGAGTAAGGCTTGAGATCTGCAATTTGCCATCACGGTGCCGCGGTACCTGGTATGTTCCAGTCCCGAGGCTCGGTCACGGATTTGTTTTACACCCTCGGTTTTGTTCTTTGTGATTTTATTGTGAAATAGGTTTAGGGGTGGGAATAAGTACATTGTACTTGCATGTAATTGGGGATTGCAGGACTTCCATCTAGAATCGACAAAATGTGTCGACGATCAAGGTAATGGCTGCAGTCCAGTTTTCCATTGCAATTGGCTAAGGACGCTCTCCGGAACCACGACTTTGTGTCTATTGCATCCTCTCCAATCTTACTATATGTCGATCTTAAGATATACGCATTCGACCTAACCCTTTCCCCGCCTCCCCGCTTCCCCGCATCCTAGGTGACATGGTCTGTTTTGGGGTATTTAACATTAACATTCCCTAGTTCCCGCTTGGTGTGATGACTCACAGGCCTCTTCGGCTCTCGCCTATTGGATGCTTATTTCTAGGGAGGAGACGGGCCATTGGGTGTATACTCCAGATTGTTTGACCCGTGTGGATCTTTGAATCCCTTTTCCACTATGGCACTTGAGCTCCCAGGTCCAATGAAGCTTCGAAGTGGATAATGGCTATATTGCATGCATTTTTATAGGCTGAGTGTTCGGACAGACCATGGCGATGAACTCCCTAGGCCTCCAGTAAACATTGCACCGACCCTGATTGCTCCCGCACCCTAGGTACGCCCATTAAGGCTGACCGCAACATCAGTGACACATTCGAACCAGCTAACCGTCTTCGGCGACCATTGTGGGGTCCCCGGATTCTCATGAGCCTGTTCAAAATTTTGAGCTCAATTAGGGAAATCGATGTCAAAGGTTCAATATCGGGTGACATGGATATGGGTGTATATATATGAAAAACCGCGGCAGTCCGCGTCTAACAATAATCCGAGGAACTAGGTATGGATGCCCCGGCAACCACAGCCCTAAGTGCGCAGAGTATGTAGGCGAGAGTAAATGAACCCGTGGCTGTTGTACCTATCCGGCTGCTGCCGTTATACGAAGTAGATGTACTATTTCTGGACTTCATCGGATCTCACGTGCTATTCGATGTACCACATACACCGCGGAAAGGGACTGTGTATCCGTTGGATACGGGTTGTTGTAATTGCGTACAAGTATTTCCAAGGTAGCAATTAGTTACTCTAACTCGGTTACTCTATAAGCCGAGTGAGCAGCCAGAAAAATTCCACGATATTACCCTTTTAGAGTATCCTCGGATGGAAGCTTAGGTACAGTACGCCTTGCCAGTTGGTTGAGGAAATACGAGCCCGAGCGAATGAGTGGCTTCCTTTCTTTCCCGTCAGCTTCCGTCGAAAATCCACAGCTGAACTGTACATGGGACGTTGCAGATTTCTTGTCCAGAGCTAAACTCACGATGCAATCCCAAAATAGCCCCATCTCCTTTCCACAAGAGTATGCTTCCCTGACGGAGGACGGAGTAGGAAGACCGGGAGAATGGGGATATATAAACCCCCCAAAGAATCACCTCATTCCCTCCCCATCTCGCATCATCATCCTCCACACCCTCCAGCCTTCCAACCATTCATTTACCCAGCCTTCCAACCATCAAAATGTACACCCCCATTGTCCTCCTCTCCAGCTTGATTGCCCTCGCCTCCTCCGCGGCACTCGAACAACGCTCACTCCAATACTGCGGCACGCAGCCCTACTACACCAATAAATACACCTGCTACCCGAAAAACAACAACCTCCTCTGCCCCATTTCCTCCAGCGGCACTATTTTCCAACCCTGTGGACAGGCCTGCTTCGATCCTTCGAATTACACATGTATCGATGGAAAGCTTGTTCCCGTCGGGAAATGTGACGGGCAGGTTTATGACAAGAATTCCGTATGCTCCGCTCTCTTTACACACAAAATATCCCCCCCCCCCCCCCGCTAATAATGAGGGAATAGTATGTGTGCATCAATAACTTCCTATGTCCGATTTCGTTCCCGAATGTGTGTGGGAAGGCGTGTTATAAGGCGAGTGAGTATAAGTGTGTGAATGGGAAGTTGGTGCAGATTTAGGTTTGGGAGGGGCAGTTGATGGAAGTTGGGGGAAGGAGGAATTGAGAATATTGAGCATGTCTAATAAATACAATGCATAACTATTGAAAAAACATGATGTTAGAAGTGCGGGTGCAGGGTTAGGGTACTATGCACTTGATTTTAATGTCCCCATGGTTGTAGTGGTTGAGAGATTTCTTGTACCGCCGCGGCTGGCGGGGATTAGAAGATGGGAAATATTTATTGTGCTTCTTCAGGTTTGGACGGAGTGAAGTATATATCTAGGCTCTTGGGGGTGAACTCTGGATTTGTAACTACAAGAATGCGGTTCGGGATTCGAGCGGTATATAGTCAACCCCAATAAGCCCGGCGGCCTTAGTAACACAGCATATATACAACACTACCGTCTGGTGAAACCCACCATATTTTGCGCCCACTAAACTCTACATTCCAAACACATCTACAGATTCCCACATTTATTTCCCCATCATTACCACGTAACCAAAGTTTCGCACCCGCTAACCGGAGGCTGAATTCACCATATGCATTGCACAGAATTCCGTAGCACCGTCTGGCACATAGCAAGCTGACACTCTCCACTTGTGGGGCATATATCTTATTTTTGGAATACCTACCCGGGTATCGGACTCGAGGTGTCCTAGAGTATAGCAAACAGCTTTGAGTTTCCTTGAATGGGGCTCGAATTGGAAGCCTAGTTTAAGTAAATTGGTGCCTTAATTACATGACGGCTGAACTGTGGTCAACCAGCTGAGTGTTTACAACAGTCAGGAATCGTCAGCCGGAGACACCACAAAGGGAAAATAGGGAGGCTAGCGAGTAGTGGTGAATTGGAAAAGAGGAAGAGAGGATGAGTATAAACAATTGTATCTATAACTTGGGGGATCTCCAGAACTATCCATGCTGGCACGTCGATACCCACTTAACGCTTAAGCAATTTCCTGTCTACTCTACAGCCGCACCCACGAATCCAGTGGTTTATAGGAACAAAAACAACACGCTGAATTCGGTCTACTCATCTACATTCCGCCTTTCCCCCAACGCCCCTCCAAAGCACAAAAACCACCTTGCCTACTACACTTTCCTAGCTAGCATGCTCTACAATCTCACTAACCAGCTGACCGTTCTTAATGGTATGCTTCAACTGTTCCGGCACAGCCCTCTCCGCATAATCCCCGTCATCTCCCGCCCCTGGAATATACACATTCACTGCACTAGTCTTAGATGTGAACACCTCCACATCCGTACTCTCCTCACTGACATAAATTGTTCCCCCATCGCACTGATCCACCTGTATATTCGGGATCTTGTGCAGGACCTGGATCGCAAATGAGTTGCTCTTAATGATATCGATACCACTGACTAGTGCGTCCGCCACAACGTTGGTTTTAACACATTCATTAACCGTGATTGCATTGACCTTTCCCTTGACCTGAACTGTAGTGTTTTTACACCGGAAAATGAAGACAGACTGGTTGATCTCTGTGTCGTTGAGTACAAGGTTTTGTTCGTTCTCGTAGTTTTCGATGATCCATTTGTTTCCCTCGAGCTCCAACTTGTGCGGCTTTTTCTTTGTAAGACTCGCCGGTTTAGATTTCGTGGGTGGCGCGGGTGATTTACCGCGCAGACTGCTCGTGGATGATGAGCGAGCGGGCACGATGGAACTACCGCGTAGCTCAGGGTTCTTGTGCGTCATTTGGCTCTTGTCGACCTTCTTAAGACCGGCGGTGACGGCGATGCCACGATTGAGCTCCTCAAATACGGAGGTGATGGAGCTTGCTGGATTCGGAGTGGAGGAGCCATCGAGGGTAAGAACTGGAGCAGGCCCTGGGGGTGGTGGAGGTGGTGGAGGTGGTGGAGGTGGTGGAGGTGGTGCGCCAACAGTCGCGAGTGAACTGGACGAGGATTTGGAGGCGGCAAGTGCCTCGGCGGCGTCGATACCTTTCGCATTCCAAGTAACGCCCATGAGATGATGTTTCTTAACATAATTCCCTAGAGCTGTAAGGACGGTGTAAAATGATCGGACCCATTCAACATGTTTGGGGTTCCTTAAAGACGTAGATTAGCACCAGCTCGGAAGAACCATATCCCTATTCACTCACTTTTCCTTGTACTCTCTAAGTACACGGTTTCCGTAGAATTCGGCGGCCCCAATCATTTCGCCGACAAAATTCGCCGGTTTTGCATCGCAGGTGACCCATGCAAGGCCAGGGACACCCTCGCTGACGGTGGAGAGGTGATTCAACAGCGGCGAAGCGCGGTTGTTCTCACGGATGTTGGAGACCTTGGTCATCTCCACCTGCATACCGGAAAGGAGGTCCATAAACACATTTGAAGTCGGTTCCGGTTTCTTCGCCTGGTTGGTGATGATGAGGAACTTGCGCTGCTCGGCAAAACATTTCTCTACCGCTTTGCTCTGGAGTGTTCAATTTAGCTTCCGTAGTCCTCCAAAAAGCTCTGCTGGGCGCGGACCTGTTCTTCAATCAAGTCTCCAAGCTCGTGACTCAAGCTGACATACTTTGCGACTTGGTCATTGATGAGCTCGTCGAAATCCTCAACCGAGGCGGGGAGATCTTCCGGAATTTGCGGATGAGGTGCGGATGAGGATGCTGCAGCTGCTCCAGAAGCCGGTATCGATGGTAACGTCACCCGAGTCCCAGGCACCGGAACAACCGCTATGGTGGAGGAATTATCGCTGCCAGGAGGAGCTACAGTTGCTAAGTCTTCCAGTCGTGACGTTGCGGCCTCAAGCCTAGGTGAGTCAACACACAACTCTCAAAGCTGAAGTAAAAGAACAAAAATAGAGTAGACTACCGTTTGATAAGGGTCGTTAGGTTATTCATTTGGCTCGGTTGGGTAATGCTATAGAGATGCACGAAGGGGTATCAAATGGCGGAGAGACGCTTGTTGGAGGTTCTCCTGGACATCAAGCTGAGTGCCCCACCTTCTGAAATGAGCAAACAAAATATGCATGATTTCATCACAAATCTCTTTAAGGGTATCAGTAATACTATGAAACCAAAGATCAAGCTATTGAATACAAAATAATCAATATTCCTTTCCCTAAAACCCCTAACCTAAGCCAAGCAAGAAGCCAATTCTTAGTGCAATCGCAGGGCTTTACCCTTCTACGAATTCGCAGTCATCGGCAACGCACAAGCCAAGATCCGAAGAGACACAACACGTAGAGTACTATCAAGAATCGCCTTTCGACGAACCGCCTAACGCCCGCGACGAGACTAACTGCCAGCAACACCTCCACGACCCAAACTCCGGTTTTACTCACGTACGTCGAAATCTCATTTTTCCGATCCGATTCGCCGAAAAATTGGCAGATTTGGTGCTGACACGGCACGTAGGTCCTACCAAAACTCAACATGGATTCCACCAAAGTCGCTGTCAAGCTCGTCAAGGTCATTAAGGTCCTCGGCCGCACCGGTTAGTCGAAACGCTTCCCCCGCTACGGAATAGAGTATAGAAGGGAAATTAGAGAGATGGAGAGAGACTGAGACGAAAGCTTGAATGAAGGTTCTCGTGGAGGTGTGACCCAGGTCCGCGTCGAGTTCATGGACGACACCACCCGATCCATCATTCGTAACGTCAAGGGCCCCGTCCGCGAGAACGACATCCTCTGCCTACTCGAGTCTGAGCGCGAGGCACGCCGTCTGAGATAAAAGGAACAAATTGGGATATGACGATAATGATGGGCGACATGTGGTGGCAGCAGCAGCTGAAGCCGACGGAGTGGGAAGGAGTGACTGGAGTTACTTTGTATCCTTCATTGGGGGTGGCTTAAAACGGGATTTTTTTCCTTCTTTCTCTTCTACTACGTACATTTCTGGGGAATACAAAAAAACACACGCTCAGTTCAGGCATGCTGTTTACACCGCTACACTGCTCTTCTCAATCTCCGCGATAAATTGGGTTCTGTGGTTATATTGCCTAGGATTACATGGAAGCTGGGCTGGGTCGGAAATCATTGAAGAACTGGCTCTGGAAGTGCTGCTGTATTGATAGAGACGAAATAACAGCGTTATATCAGGTTTGACACCGAGACATTCGAAGATTTCGGATAGACGCAACATAGAGCTCAGCAGGCCTTCATCGTGTCTATAGCTCTCTGCTTGGCCTAAGCCTTACGAATTGCTAGTCTCGTTCCCAGCCCCTCGTAGGCTGGGAAAGAGACTAACGAATTACCGGTCGAATCAATACATGGAAGCTCAACAATACCAATATGATTTATAGTTCCGTGAGACATCGAAACGCTCCAGCTGTTACCACAAAATGATGAATGAGACAACCAAAAATATCAAAGAATACTTCAAATATGTAACACGTACAGAAGACCCAACCGTTGACCATGAAATAATCCTTTGCGTATAGCGCAGACCCTGATATTACAAACCCGCTATGATATACCCATAACTACCAGATGAAACCCATGCCAAACTTCCGCTTCAGGATACCCAATATTGAATACCAAATCCAATCTAACCCGTCTTAATGTCCTTCTCCAGTACTGCTACAGCCACCCTTCTTAATAGCTCCAATCCTGGGCTCCTTAACTGTACACGGTTCCTTTCCCCCATTCACCTCGAGTGATTCGCTCTTAATTATCCCCGTTGCCATCGCACCTCCCTCAGACTCACTGTTCTCGCCCACAATACTACTCCCGGAGTCGTTGTTCAGGTGCGTCAACCCCCAATCACGTTCCCCAATACGGTGCGTCACCGCCTTCCGCATCATAGGCACAGGCTCTCCTTGTGCAGGCTCCTCAATAACCTTCTCTCCCTCATGGTCAACGCTCCACACGACCTGCAGCTTATCCAGTGCCTGCATCCCCTTCCGACTCGTCCCCTTGATCCCATCCATCGCCTTCCAGTCAATCTCAAACACGCCGCTATCCTCGCCTTTTACAGCTTCAAAGAACGCATTGAACCAGACGTGTGCAATACTCGTTACCACGGCGAAACCATACTTGCTGCTGCTTCTGCGCTCGAAATCGATATTGACGTCATTAGTGGGTAGGATCAGCAGCGTCGCCGGCTCAAGAATCACGTTGGCAGAGGAGGCATTCGGATGCTTGTCCATCTCCTTCCGCTCTTTCTTCGAGAACGTGTGGAACGTCTTTATCACCTTCCCCTCATCGACGTAACCCTGTACCGCGACTCGCACCCCCGCACTGAGTCCCCATATATGCAACGAGTGGATTCGCACCCGCCACTCCATGTACTGCTTGTTGAGTGTCCGCGCCCAGGACTCAATGTAGTTGATGTACCGCCGTTGCGATGGGATGCTGACACCATCGCCAAAGCCGGGGCGCATGCGTGCGCGTGTAAACTGTGCCATCGCGTCAGCGGCGGAGTAGCCTTCCTCGGAGATGAGGTAGGCGCAGGACATAGTTCCGCTTCGTCCTTTTCCAGCTATGATTCATCATCAGCAAACCCAGAAAGCACACACACACACGGAGGGAGACAAATACACACACACCTTTACAATGCACGACCGCCACGCGGTTCTCGCCACCCTTAAGGTGGTTCCTCATACTCGCCACCACGTAAGGAATCAGCGCGAACGGCGGCGGGTGATGGTCCGGGAACGGAGCGTGAAAGATACGGTTGTGGAAGTCGATGTCTTTGTAGCCGGTTCCCTCAGCTCGGAATTCCCATACGGACCAGCGGTCCCCATGCTTGCGCTCCAGGAAGGCGAGCACGCGATCATGCGGGTTGCGGTAGGCCTTCTTGGGGAATGTGGTGGCCGGCATGGACATGGCGATTATGGTGGGCGACTGGGACACATAGCAGAGGTCCAGATTTGCTTCGTCATGTTGGAGTCGTGGGCCGGCAACGATCTGACGGAGGATGGATGTCTGGGGGTGTTAGGCGGCGCAGGGCAGAAGGAACAGGAGGGGGTACCATCAGGGGATAGACGCAGTAGAGAACACCGAGGGAGAGCAGATAGTGTGTTGTCAGGTGTGCGATGGCACTGTTCATATTATGGAAGTGAGCATGGCCGAGCTGTGGCGAAAAAAAGTCAAGGATTTAGGGGCCTGAGGTTCAGGGGATCCAATAAGAAAATGCTACTTAAGTACATGACGTATATGGCATGAAGCAGCCCTAACCCTGGGGATGGTAAACTCCAACGATATGGTTCAAGAAAAGCACTATCGGCGGCTGCAATCCATTCTAGCATTTCGACAGCGAATTCAAAGTGCTAGAGTTTACTCTACTCTGGTAGTCTACATCCGGAAACGACGGAGACGGATGGCTACGAATGTTGCGCCTGAACTCTACTCTAGAGTATTTTGTACCACTCAGAGAGGAATGAGAAAATATCCCTAGACAAAAGCGAGCAAAAGAATCAACGCTACAGTATAAAGTTCGAACCCTTTACAGCATCTGCCTGGCGTTTACAGCGCCATGCATCTCCAGTTAAGTTAAACTCAGTTTTTATTATTAGAAGTTTCGGGCCTTGATTATACAAAACAATCTGCCCAGCAGTTCGATGCTGATCGTGTGTCAAAGTGAGTGGGACTGCATGTATGCCACCCAATTATGGGAGAAAACTGCTCTACATTCCCTCTTAGCTCTATTGCAGGATACTCTCTAGCTTAACTAACACTTTATTGTTATTTCTAATACCATTTTGCAATGAGCACACCGGTACTATGTTCTCTTTTTAAATCTGTTCACTCAAAACCACCTAATTTTGGCTTCACACGTCTGGGTACTTTATCCATAGGGAAATGAAAAAGGGCACCAACCAGAACCACAGCGGCAAAACACAGAAAAAGAATCAATACTACAGGTTTCGAACCCTCCTTATTATTTACAGCATCATCCATCCCCAGCTAATTTACATCATCATGCGTCCTCAGCTAATATACAACGGCCAGGGCAAAGCAAGGGGGGAAAGAATGAGGCCTGACGTTTGGAACGCCGTGAGGTGAAAACCAATGTTTATAGCACGGTTACAGCTAGTGTTTATTGCGCCTTGTAATTGAGGATTTGAACCCAGTGTTTGAGAGTGTTTAATGTTTATAACACAGCTGGAGGTTTTGAACTCTGGTGTTTGTAGCACGACTAGCCTTGCAATTGAGGTTTTATACCCTAGTGTTTACAGGCCCAATTGAATGTTTAAATCATCGTAGCCTGGTGAGGTTTCGAACCCGGCACCTACAGGCTACAGCTGGTGTTTGTAGCACCAGATAAGCTATCAAGTTCTTGTATATGGAATGCTTTGCACTGTATTGTATGTACACAATTTCAAAGGCCAAAAGCAGGGCAAAAAAACAAGCGTTTAGAACGTTACGAGGTTTTAAACCCTATTATTTACAGCACCTGATGGGTGGCACTTATTGTTTCGAACTTAGGTGTTTACAACATCTGGTGTAAGCTAGGGACCACTAGGGGAAGAAGGGTAGTTGCAGGGGATCCCCGCCACCTATCCGGCTCGCCCGGAGGCGGAGGGGAGAATAGGCTCTGTCATACTCTAATTAGAATGAATACAGTATGATTAAAACAAACAAAAGCTAGGGACCACTTCCTATTTATTGGAAGATTCAAACCCCCATCATGGGTTTCAATAATCCAGCTGGTGGAAAATTTGACTGCAAGAGTTTATGAAACCACCCAAAGCTGCCTATTCTTCATCAACCAGGGTCGGGCACGTGCAGACTTGCAAAAGTCACTTCGAGTGATATGTCGTGGACGGATCCGGAGAGATTGTTCTATCAACTATTCGCTGGATGGGTATGGGGTTCAAGAGGGTTACAGTACGATGGCATGGTGCGAAATTACACCTTCCGTCCGTGGGTCCTCAGGGTCATGCCATGCTCGGCGCATGACTGTATCAACCTGTCAATTGCATGCGAATACAAGAGATTGGAATGCATCCATTTCTCCGAACGAAACAATCTCTTAACTCAGCACATAGTGCAATTATCTGTCATCACTCATATATTAACATCACCAGCCTAGCATCTGGTATCATCAATAACCAACACCCGCTCCACCTTACAATAATAAAGAAAAAAACACCACTTCTCATCTCTACAACCCCGCTAAAACCGCCTCCAATGACTGTCTATCATACTTTACATGTTTCGGATTAATAGTATCCTTATACTTATCATAGAACCTCCCATAAAGCGGTCCAATAAACCCAATCTCCTTCGACAACATAGTCCTTACCTCCTTATCAGGGAAGTTATACCCTTTATGTTTCTGCACCAGCTCGTCGAATGCGATATTGAAGTTCTATCGTAGTTTAGTCATCAGTTTAGTGGGAGAGCGGGTTCACATACCTTGAATTTATCTTTAACACCTTCCTTCTCCTTCCCAGAGAGTCCCTTCCCACCCGCCTGCTTGGCTGTGTACGTAACATCCATCAAGAAAGCGGCGCACTCCTTCCAGCCCTCCATGTACATCTTCACGGCGTCTTTTCTCCACCTCTCAACCTTTGAGAGGGAAGTGGCAGTCATAATCTTGCTCAGGTCGCTGCGACGGATGTGAGATTCAATGTATGCCACGTTATTGACCATAAACACGGCAATATTGCTTTTCTTCTTGAGGACAGCTTGCGCCTTCTGTTCCAGCTCCGTGATGAGATGGTCTACTGCATCGAGGAGGAAATGGGAGAGGAGCAGAGCGCCATCAGCGCCAACGTCAAAGTTGCTCAGTGTCATGCTTTGCGGATCATAAGGTCGCTTCCAGTTTCCGTCTCCGAGCGCAACTAAAAGTCCGGAAATCGAGACTTGGTACTCCGCTACCTTCTGTATGCGGTTCATTGTGTCTTTTGTGAGTTCCGCAACCGAGTTGTCAGCCGGAGTAGTAACCATTGCTTGCCCTTGTCTTTTTAGGTCTTCGATCATAAATGAAAAGCTGCCTTGCGCGGTTTGCCGTATTGGTTTCAGTGCGTCTGTAAATTCCCTCTGTTCTCCGGTTTTGCCCTTCAGGCGCTGGCTGGCGTCTTGAACACATTCAATGACCTCGTAAGCAAGGAACATGTCGGTGGACATGTTGCGGGTTATGAAGGTGTTTAAATCTTGGATAGTGCGTTTGAAGACGGCCATGGCGCCAGACGTGGTGCCGTGGTAGACTGTCGACCAGGATGTCGAGGGGAAGAGATGGCAGATATTTTCGTATTCTGCATCGAAGATTGCTTCGAGGGAATTAGTATACATCCCGACACCGTTCGACCCGCGCTCGTAAGTGGAGGTGGCGGTTCGACGGGTTGTGTTGATGGTTGCCAGGGCAAGAGAGGAGAGGGAGGCAGTGATGTACGGCCCACGCACTTCTGCATAGATTGTTGTTGCGTTTGACTGCAGTCCGGATGCCGTAGCAAGCGTGGAAGATAGGAAGTCGTTCAAAACAGCCAGGGTATTGATCTTCTGTGAGGAAAAGGTGGGAAATGGGAGTTCTATATACATCAGTTTCACTGTTGCGTGTCCCTCATCCCAGGAAATACAAACCCTTTGTGATGTAATGCAGAGGTTCCACGGGTTGAGAGTCTTCGGCCAGCGACTGTCGAAAGAGATCTTCCAATTGCAAGCTTCCAGCCTTCAGTAATCCCGTCTGTCGCAGCATCATCAGCGGCTGCCCCACTCTAGAAGATGATAGTCTCAACCATCTGCTGCACTGCTTTCTGCGAGCTCCGTAGATTCGACTTTTTGAGCATCGTCAGGCCCTCGTTTACGCGCTTCAGGGACGCAAGGTATGCGGATAATCCGACTTTTTGAGGTCTGCAGCGGCGATGGGTTAGTAGCGGATCGCTTCTACAAGGAATGGGATCCTCACCCCCGTCGTATCGTGCCTTCTTCCTTCGACACCGCATCTGAAGGTTGTCGCACTCGCTCAATAGCACTGATCGCATCATCGATATCTGAATGGTAGCCGTCAGCACCTCGCGCGGTCGGTTCTCGGGGGCCGAAGATGGACGGACTCGACGATAGTACAGTTAAAGATTGAGTTTTGCTATATATGGGTTTGACGGCTTGTTCGACTTGCTGCGCACTGGCCGAAAGCTTCTTGAGCGATAACGCGATTTTATTTGTCAGGTCGGCTGTCTTAGAGAGTTTCCTACAACGCGGTTGACGGACAGGTCAGCAGAAAGTCTGTCCGCGGGAAGGGACCTCCAGCACTACTTACGATTCAAGAACCTCCACCTCGGCCGACAGCTCGTCCATGCGTAACCCCTTCATTGTTCTGATCGCTGGTTACTCGAGGATACCAGTAGTCCGGGAGACGGTGATGTCAGGGACGGTGGAGACGTTGCTTGAGACAGAATCAAGCTCGAGGAAGTGGACACTGAGATTACTGACCCCTGTTTAATGTTCGAGAGATATTGATTGCTGGATTGCATATATATTGGCCCTCATATGATTCGCAAGCGAGTCTGTGAGCTAGTGGCCTGGTCCCGTTATATGAATCTGTCTCTGAGAGTTTCACTCGCAGCATTTCCTGCCTCCAAGCCAGCCAATCAACCGCGAGGCACTTATTTTAAGCCGCAAGACTCGTATGACATCACCTCTGCTATCTATAAGGAATTGACTCGGTGAGGGAGCGATTTGATGGTTGCTTGTTTTCGAAACCAGCGTGGCGACGGAACTCTGTGCCTGACAATCATCATCCTCCTCCTACCGAGGCAAATAATACTAATATTACTCTGCTCAACCAGACAGATGCAAAACTGAACACCTTCACCTGCCGGTCTTCCTCACTATCGCGACTCCCCACCACCTCACCACTCACCAACTCTGCAATGCACTACACCACGAAAATCAGTCTCGGAACACTGGTCACTGTGGGAGCTGTGGCCGCCTATTACCACACCCAGACACGACGGCGCACCCTACCCGCCGGTTCCACTCTGATCGACGCCAAAATGCAAGTAATCCAATCGCGCTCCCGTAGTTCGTCGCTGCAACGGTCAGATCTCAGCGGCGGCCCGGGGAAGGAAACACGGAACCAGAGGGAAGCAGCTCAAGACACACAATGGCAGAAATTTACCGACAGACTCGCTGCAGCAAACAAATCGGTGCTGTCCACTATCAGTCTGGGCAACGTGCTGCCAGATTGGTCGATTGGCCTTCCGGACTGGATCACGCGGCTACAGCGCGAGCTGAATATGGAGCCCGGCTCTTTGGCAGACACGATATGGACCGAAGCGCGAGACCCGGCCGTGAACCCAGAGGTTGCGTTAGATGCGAAAGTCCGACTCGGCGCCGATCTGTGTGACGAAGAGAAACAGTTCCTATTGAAGCGGAGAGAGTTCACGCGGCGGGCACTGGCAAAATATCTAGATCTTCCGGAGAAGGAAGTGCACCCCGACGATGTTCCCGTCATTGCGTCTACCGGTTCTGGTGGAGGTCTACGAGCTATGATAGCGGGGGCCGGATACTATTCTGCGTTGCATGAGTCCGGGCTGTTCGATTGCGTAACCTACACCGCGGGGGTCTCTGGGAGCTGCTGGTTGCAGTCTGTCTTTCTATCTTCTATCGGGCAGCAGTCTTTTGAAACGATCATCAAGCACCTGAAGAGTCGTATCGGTGTCCACTTAGCTTACCCACCAGCGGCTTTAGAGCTCATCGATACCCCACCTACAAATAAATATCTTCTGCGTGGTATTGTGGAAAAACTGAAAGTCGGATACTCGTCCTTCGGGCTTGTTGATTTGTACGGACTGCTGCTTGGAGCAAGATTCATGGTACCAAGTAATGAGATGATATTGGACGATCAAGATCTGAAATTGAGTTGTCAGAGCCGATTCATCGATGGCGGGGAGTTGCCGTTGCCCATTTTTTCGGCCGTGAGGCATGAGATTCCGGGTGTAGGAAACGAGACTGAAAACAAAGACACGAACCTTGAAAAGAAGGGTGCGGAAGAAGCAAAACAATCCGATTGGTTTCAGTGGTTTGAGGCAACGCCGTATGAATTTTACTCTGAGGACTTAGAAGGTGGGTGAATGACGAGTGATGAGTTGTGGCTAGAGCCAATTTGTTGACTATTGAATTCAACAGCCGGTATCCCCACCTGGGGTCTGGGAAGACGATATGAAAACGGAATCAATGTAGACAAGCAAGTACCCGAAATGAAACTACCGCTACTCCTTGGAATTTGGGGGTCAGCATTTTGTGCCACTCTCAGGTGTGTGAATGCCTCTACGGATTCCCTCTTCACAGTAGCTAACCCTCCATCTAGTCACTATTACGCTGAAATACGTCCGTTTATTACGACTGTCAGTATGCTGAAAACTTTAGACAACATGGTACTGCAAAGAAAAGATGCGCTGGTGAAGGTTCATCCTTTTGACCCCGCATCTGTTCCGAATTTCATCAAGGGTCTCAAGGACCAACTCCCTCCTACTTGCCCTGAGAGCCTTCACGAATCCGAAACCATTCAGCTAATGGTATGCATGCATACTACCCAATCGCAGAATCCGGGTTAACACTCAACTGCGGTAGGATTCCGGGATGTCTAACAACCTTGCCTGTTATCCATTGATGCGCAAGAACCGAAACGTTGACATAGTGATTGCATTCGATTCAAGTGCCGACATCAGAGTTGCAAACTGGATTGGCTATGTCGAAGGGTACGCTAAGCAACGCAAGATCAAAGGCTGGCCGGTTTCTATTGGCTGGCCACAATCCGATGATGCCGAACAGGCCCGCCAGGAGCTCGAAGAGGCACAGGCTGCGTCAAGTGCTGAGGCCAAAGACAAGTTAGAAGAGGCCCAAACCAAAGACGGAGAGCCGAAGATGAAGAAAAAGTCCACCTTGGGACCATGCACTGTGTGGGTGGGTAGCTTGGAAACCCGCAAATCTGAGGATGAGCCAAGTAAGGTTGTGGAGGAGGAGTGGGAATTAATGAGGCCTGAAGCTGGTATGATTCCCCCCCTGCTTATCCGTTATCAATATAGGACATGTCGTACAAAAGCTTCATAAGCATAAGGCTGAAATGCAGTCATACTTATGTAGGCATCGTCGTGGCATACCTTCCGCTTATCACACATCCAAACGTTCCCGATGTCGATCCGGACACCTCCCCATACCTGTCCACTTGGAACTTTGAGGTGTGTATCTATTCTCGCACCTCGCCACTCTCCGTCAGATCACTCATCGCACAAGCCTAAACTAACGTGCGCACCCCACAGTGGACCCCAGAACAAATCGATAACCTGACTACACTGGCGAAGACAAACTTCGGCGAGGGTGCCGATCAGCTGAAGAGAACGGTGCGGGCCGTTTATGAACGCAAAAAGAAACAGCGATTAGAAATAGAAGGGATGACTAAGAAACAGAAACTAGAAAGAGAGGCGGCTGAGGATGAGCTTGCACATGCCGAGAACGAGAGGTCCTATAGTGGCCATTTTTCATGACGCGATACGCGGGATGGGGAGCTCGAGTTTTTTGGTGTTGAGCTCAGAAGCACCATGTTTTTATTCTACTGTCATATATACGCGGGAGGGATTTATACATAGAGCGCGCGTTGTTGATTTGTTTTGTTCCTTGATTTGAGATGTTTGGGGTAGCTGAGACGAAACAAAACAGGGCGATTGCGATGTCTGATATCATAATTTCCAGGGATATTTTGACAGCAGGCTCAGAGCCGAGCTGGTGGGGCTGAGAGAACACGGCGGAAACGGCGGGGCGCGATTGTCATTTCCATAACAAACCCGCATGCGCATTGCCTCTTGGGAGTTCCGTTGAAGCGGGCTGAATGGGATTCCACAGAGTTGTCCCATCCGATTACGGCGTTGATTTTACACAACGGTAATGAAGATGTGGGAAGGTGGTGGTGAGGCTGCATGCGTAGTTGCCAGTTAGTAGTTGACTTGCACCATCACCCCATCATCACCCCATCACCTCCCTCTTTCGTGCAGCAATCCCGATCAGCAAACTACATGCAGGGAACCACACCTGTTTTTTTGTCTGAGGGATCTCCATCTTGTGTGTCGCGTGCTTAGACTATAAAGTAGGGTTGGGTGATATTTTTGGTTGCTGAGTACTTAAGTTGAGTTTCAACAAACAATTGATATCATTCAGCACCACCCCATTACAGACGATAAGAAATATCAGCCCCGAATACTTACCAGGCAGCTAGCTGTTCAGTTCAGAATTCAAGGAAGGGGACCGGGACTTGCGCCACGAAGAATACGGGCTTAGTCCAAGAGTGTTCTAGGGCCTGAGCGGGAGGACTAGCAAGCAAGACTTTTGGACACGAAGCAAGCGGACAAGCAAAGCTACACCTGCAGTATCACGACAACGAGAAGACCCAAGATAAGTGGAGAGAGAAGATATTAAGTTACGGTTGGCGTGCAGTATAAGTACAGGCTGTACAGTTTGCATAGAAAGAGTAAGATGAGAGACGAGTACATGCGGATAACCACTGCTGCAGAGCTGGTCCCCTGAGATTTTGACGAGACAAGACCAACCACCTGGACCTAAACCAAGCTATCGGCACCTGCCTCTTCCCGGATTGGATCATTCTAGCCGAATTAAATACTTCTTTCTTTGTTCTATATATTTATTTAGACCTCACCTCCTACCTGTCCTACCTGCCTTCACCTACACTACGCAACATTGTCATTCAAGTTGGATGCCATTGTTTGTTGATCATCACCATCGTCATCATCACCATCACTATGCCCGGAAGGAACATTCATTCATTGTCCCTTGCTCTCACCGAGAGACCCATTAACAATTCAGATAATTCCCCACGAGCCCCACTGTGTGTAAACCCCATTCAGCATCCGGCAATGACCGGGGTCCCACCAATGGATATCAATACAAACACTCTTGCAATCGCTGAGTCGTCAACAATATTCCAGCGGGGCCTAATCACTCCCCCAACCCTATGTTATTTTCTACAAGAAAACACCGACAACAACAAAAACACTCAAAAGGAGGGGATTTTCCACCATCAAAATTTTTCAGATTACGACGCTACTATGCTGGATAACAATAGTATCGTTACCACGCCGGAATCTCCGGCTGATGACGACTTTAGCTTCTCTCTGGAGGAGTTTGAGAAGCGATATGTCCCGCTTTCCCACCTCCCTACACCGCCACTCTCGGACTCCTGTTCGATGGATATTCACCCCACCGGGGGCTGTGACGTTGGTGGCGACCAGGTCGATGCAGAGTTCTGGGGTATGTGGATGTGGGAAATTACACCCTGTTATATAGTACCGCGAGGCTGACATATAGGTCTATTTTTGTTTTGTTATTGCAGGCCCCGCAAAATACCTTGTCAGTATGGTCCCGCGAAATGCTTCGCGAGAACCCCCCTCGGCTGGTGTGTTGGCCGCTATCTTGCAGCGTGCTAACTTGAAGCTGGGGGTGATATCGTTGGCTTGTTGTGTTCTGGATTGCCTCTCGGACCAGTTTTTGAGACAGTGGAGGCGGGAGTGCTGCAGCAGTGACGGATCTCCGGAACTCCCCGAGGTGTTGGCTGTTGCTGCTCTCATGACCAGCATGAAGTTTATGGAGGACTCTGTACGTTTCTGTTTGTTGGGTGGCTGAAGAAATTCCGACTAATAACTGTTATGCAGGCTTACTCCAACAAGATGTGGACGCGAAGAATATGTGAGGATCTGTTCACTGTTCAGTCTCTGAACCTTACAGAACGACTAGTTCTTGCAGATCTCAATTACTGCTTATTGGACATCTCGAAACCCGAATTCCTTGATTGGAACATTGTTGAGATTCAACGGTACATCGAGGAAACAACGTCTATCACGACCACTAGATCCGACGTCAGCAGCAACAGCAGCTCAGTATCACTATCGGAGGGCGCAGACTACTTTTCGAAGTCGGCAAAGACGGCATTTCCATTATCGGAGTTCTAGGTGATAGGATTTCGGTAACCATATCCATCATTTGGCCATTCCAGTTTCAACTTTTCTATCTGTAACCCTCTGGAGTTTTTGTCGCATCTTCTTCCTGGTGTTTTGGGGCGTTTTTTTTTCAAGGTTATAAAAGTACGCATTTCACATCTCAGGAACCGGAGTTTTTTCATCGATGTATTGAAACGGAGCTGAGGAGAATATGCGTCAACGCTTTGAATTTATTATGTGTGGACACGATTGTTCTACTATGCATATTTTTATCTTGTATTTCGACAGAAGCACAGCATGATGCAGAGAAGGTGGAGCACCAGGAGTAAGGAGAGCAATCTTGTTTGGAGTTTTATTGCAGGAGCTTTACTTTGGCACGAATTCATACTTTCGTGATACCTTTGCACTATACACATAACCTGTAATTAAGTGGGCCTGTTTTTCCTTTCGTTTATTCCATCAACCAAATGCCAGAGATTCCTCATCAACCATTGTCATCACGTTGCATATCCCCACTTGTTGGTGTGTTGCACAAGCACATCCCTGTAGTCAGACTAGTGACTTCCGAGGCTCAAAAAACACAGTTTCAACCTTGATATTCTCACCACCTCCATGCGTCCACCCCGAATCCATGTAGACAACTTGCAACGTTGCCTCTGTCCGCAATTAGTCAGGCCGTTCCCTTCCAATGTCGCCTTTCTTAAGCCTATCGTCGCCTTTAGTATTTTATCCAGTCTACACTCTATACCACCAAGCGCGCTGACAATCACAGGTGCACGGTTACAATCTACCTCCTCTTCCTCTTCCGCCGCTGCACCCTCTCTAGATGTCCCGTCCATCCACCCTCCTCCTCCGCCCCCCTCACAGGCCTTCGTCCGGCGCATCTTTGCAGAAGACAAGTCCACTTCCCCTTCCCCTCTCGAACCATCTTCTCCATCTCCACCACATCCATACACCAATGATCCCACACCAATGGAACACATCATCAGCCTTGTGCAACAGGAAAAGGCCAAAGAAGCTCTCGCGGCCGCCTCCCAATACGTATCTACGGGATCATTATCACCCTCACTCGAGCTATACAACGTGTTAATGTCTGCCGCCGCCGGCGCAAGACACGACTCGATGAAATCGACCGCGTTCAAGCTGCTGGCGGAGATGAAGACCCGTGGGATCCAGCCGAATGCTCCCATATACTACTCGCTTCTCCGGCTACTCGCAAAGAGCCCCGACTATCTCCGCCGCGCTGAGGTGCTGCAAGAAATGCAGCAACGATGGTTTGCGCTGAATGATAAGGCATGGGCGTGGGTCGTGCAGGGGTATATTAAGGATCGGCAGATGGAGCTAGCGGTGGATATGGTGCTTGAGAGGGAGGGGAGAGGGTTGGGGGTGGGGAATGCGGTGTATAGGGATTTGATTGCGGGATTGACGCAGGTGGGAGCGGTGAATGAAGCGCTGAGGATATTGGTTAGGATTGAGGGTGCTGATGGGGAGAGGTACTGGAAGGGTGCGCTGAAGTCGGAGAGGTGGAAGAAGATGTGGTTTGATCTGTTGCTGGTTGCAGCGAGGGATATGGATGTATGTTTTCCTCCTCCCACCTCCGAAGTCCCCGCTCTAATACTACTACCACAGTATGAGACAACAAAATACACCTGGAACAAGACCCGCCGCGCAGAAGCCCTCCTCCCGCTCTTCAACCCCCAACGGGGCTCTGCAACATGGTCTTAAACTGCGCAGCACGTTATGGCGATGCAGCATTAGCCGAAGACGTAGTGGGCTACCTCAACGACTCCGAAACCCCACTTCACGAGCACTACTACGCCGCACAAATCGAAGCCTATGCACTCTCTACCCCTCCCAACGTTCCCAAAATCTTCTCAACCCTCGCATCCATGCACGCCGCCGGTATCCCACCACACAAACACACTGCGCGCGCCGCACTCCCCATCCTCTCCTCCTCTCGCGCCGTCGCCGACTCTGCCGCTGCCGCCCTGGCACCAAACAACACTAACCTCCTTACCTCTGTCGAGCTCGTAATGGCAGCATACATCCAACTCCCCGACTTAGCAGCCGCATTGCAAATCTATACCTCCCTCCCCACTCTCACATCCGCGAAGCCCACCACGCACACTGTAAATATCCTTCTCTCTGGCTGCGCGGACGCCAAGAACTCGGAGCTAGCGATGTACTTAGTGGCAGAGATGCGTGCGATGCATGTGTGCCCTGATGCGGCGTCGTACGATGCGTTGGTGAGGGTGTGTAGTCCGAAGCAGGAGGCGTTTTTGTATTTGGAGGAGATGAAGGCGGCGGGGTTTAGGGCGGCGAGAAGGACGTATGTGGACCTTATTTCGACGTGTATTAATGCGGGGGATAGGGAGAGGGCGGAGATGGTGATGATGGAGATGGCAGAGGTGGGGTGGGAGAGTGATGGTGTTACTAGGAGGTTGTTGATGCAGGGGAGGGCGGGGAGGTAAAGATAGAGGGATATGTATATATCACTCGAACTATGTAGATTTGGAGTATAGTATAATACCTTGAGCAACGGATTGTGTATAGTACACACGTATCCCTTGCAGCTAGGACGGAGTAGCACATTTCTGCGCGTTGTTCCGGTAAACAGAGACCAGATATAGCTTTTTCATCGGCCCACTTATATCCTCCATCCCTCAACCTTAACAGATTCACGAAAAACATCCCTCTCAACAATATGACATAAAAGCTCGAGTTGAGGTTTGTTTTTTACAAACCCGAGTGGCGAAGCCACCACCACCGCCGCCGACGTCAGGGTGTGGGGTTCTGCAACAGCTGCTTTTGGAGTAAGTTTCCCAGGGCTGAAATGAAACAACGGTGTATCCATGATCCAAACATAGATTCCTGGGGATACCCGTTATCTCCACCTCGAACTTACAGACTAAGCTAGCTGTCGTGAGGTGGATGAGATATATCGAGTGCTTTTCCATGATGCACACCGGGAGTTTCGAATGGGGGCGTGGAAAAAGTTTCAAAGTAAAACCTAGTTAGCGGTTGTAATAGGTAGTTGATTTCGTGAATAGATAGATGAATATTAGATTTTTATCATGTAGTTCACGGGTTCCACGTTTCCCCAGATACTATATACCATCCAAAAAAGTCTGGGGTAGTTAACAGGGATTCCCCCATGCGGCTCCCCAAAGCTCTTCCGTCACAACGGAAGCTTCTCGCCGCCGACGACATCAGTACAACACAACACATATGGCATGGAAAACACACACATCACCACCCTAGTTCACAGCCTAGACGACATCGAGCTTGCCATACTACTATGTTTAGTGGCCGACAAACACTGCATCCTCACGACCGAGAGCGGAGGCGTAGAAAAGTTGGAGCTCGAGGTCGATGTTGTATGTTCCCTTCCTTTCCCCTCGGGATGCTATGTAAACTAATGAAGGATAGATAGGAACGCAGGTATTTGGATTGTTGACAGTGATCGTGCAATGTACCCCCGACATCACGCTGGACGAGTTTGTGACGGCGTTACTCGTGAGTGAAGAGGTGCCAGAGATTGGGGTTGGTCTTTCTACGATTACAGAGTGATTGAAAGGAAAGGAGCTGAAGAGGAAAAAGCCTGCAGAACCTTTTGTTAAATTACGGGGGACGACGACGACGGATCCGTTTACAAGTGGTAGGAAGAGGATTGCGAATGTTGTTATATTACGCGACTTGGATAAGGCGAGTTTACAAGTGCAGACGTTGGTTTTAGAGGTATAGTTTGTGACTTTTTTTATAGGGGGAAGTAAGTAACGCTAAATGATGGGTATACAGCTCATGAGGACACGCCAAGTTTTGACTAGTAGATCGGTACTTGAGGTGCCGGAGAGGTTCTTGGTTATTGCGTTGATACCGAAGACGTATTCGTTACCGGCGTTGTTTAGGCATTTGGTAGGTTGTCTGTATTTCTTGGGGGGATGGTTTGGGTTGTTGATTTGTTTTTCTGCAGCGGGAACAGTTCTTTATTTCGCACCACCACTCGTCGTTACCAGAGGAGGAAGAGCAGCAGGAGGTAGTGCAGTCCGACGCTGACTCCCTCGCTGACTCCCTCGCTTCCGTCGTGATCCGCAAATACTCACCGTCAATACCACCTCCGCAAATCTCAAGTTTTCCATTCAACACACTTGGGAGAACGTATGTCCCCCACGCCATCGTCGATAGTATCCGCGCGCTCGTTGCAGATGTATCGATCAGTACCGAGATCGGGAGGTATGTTCTCGACATCGTCGTGTTCCTGCGGATGCATAGGGCCGTGAAAGGAGGCGTGTCGACACAGGGGACGGTGGATTTTGAATTACTCGTGAAGTACGGTTCCTCCACCTCAGTCATCGTGTCCAGATAAGTACTAACAGCGAATGGGTAGGTGTCTGGCGCCTCTCCACGGGCTCGATTTCGTCACACCGGCGTTGGCGAGTCTGGCAGTATTCAAGGTGTACAGCCACCGCATCGAGCTGGTGCAGCGCGTCGAAGACGAACGAAGCATCATGTGGGGGAGCTCTCCGGAGGCGGTGGAACTGTATTTGAAGCAGGTGGATGTGGAGGCGGTTATCGAAGACGTTCTAGCCAGAGTGCGGGCGCCACTGTGATTACACTTTCAGAAAAGTAGGGCTAAGACTGGATGGGATTGGGGAGATAGAGAGGATAGCGATACGGCGGCACTGTATTTTTTTGCTGGTGGATATCAATCGGCGCCCCCACGCGGTGCTGAGAGAGGAGACAGAGCTTGAGAAGATAGAGTACATAGATTACGGAATCTCCCTAGGTATTTTTTGCACCTGCGAAAAAATCCCTGGCGGATCATGCCGATGCCTCGGTTCCTTTTCTTATCGAAAACTGCCCGCCCCAATGTCAAAGCGCCGACAGACACGATGAACACCCCCCTCTCCACGGAGATTCCTTTGCGAACTCTAATGAGACATTACATATTGTGCTTTGGAAGAAAAACCAGGCGAGTAATAACGTGAGAGTGGTAGTAGGCCGGTCCCACTCCACTCTACAGCCGAAAAGAAAATAAAGGCAGCAGCGTGGAGTATCTAAAGTTCGTGGGATTGCATTGTCCGAATTGCTGTATAAGATATCGACCCATTCCTGCCTCTCTATCTGTCAGTGTCCTCATCCTGCATATTCGCAACGTCACACCGCGCCACTTCACTATCTCCTCCTCCCCATCATCCTCCTCTTCCCCGCCAAATAAAGAAAGAAAAAAAATAATCACAAAATCCCCCATTAAAAAAAATGTCCCAACTCCCACCAATTTCGACCCTCACCTCCTCCTCACCTACTGAGATCCAGTCCGTGTTAGACACGCTCTTTGAACCCTCACCAACACTGTACACCCTCGTCTCCTCGCACCTCCCACCATCATTCACGAGCTACAATGAATTTGCAGATTTTGTGGCGGACCTTCTGTTCACCCTCGACGATGACGAGAAGTTACTGAACATCCTGGGAGCGCATCCACGGTTGGGTGCTAAGAATGTTGAGAGTGTACATTCGCGGGGGGAGCAAAGGAGTTTAGGTGGTGGGGAGGAGGAGGAAGGGGAAAGGTTGGAGAGGCTAAATGTGGAGTATGAGAGGGTGTTTCCTGGTATGTGTTTTTCTGTGATGAGATGAGAGGCGAGGTGGAAAAAGTTAATCGGGAGTTTTAGGGATGAAATATGTGTATGTCCCCTCGACCCCTGCCGGCTACTCCCGAATGACGACAAACTGTCTGACCACCCCCATTCATCTCGTGCAGCGTCTTCGTTGCTGGCAGGAGCAGACAAGTGATCATGCAGAATATGGAGAAGCGAATTGCGAGAGCGGATATTGAAGCGGAGAAGAAGGAAGCTATTGAGGTGAATTTCGAAAACTCCCCCCTTCTTTTGTTCGGAGGTTCTCGGGAGTAGTAGAGAGGACGATGATGAACAATGAAAAACAATATACTGACTACAATACACAGGCCATGCGTGATATCGCAAAGGATAGGGCATCCAAACCTGCTTCGACAACAGCAACCTCGTAATCGATTTTTTCTTTCTTTGTTCCAAACCAAATGCACCGCGCACACAAATGCAATGCAAACAACCGACCCTGAAATCCGAGTAAATGCCCACACCCAGACGACCAACTAATGACTGCGACGACAAAAAAAGAGACGAAAAAGAAAACGAGAGGGATATCACAGTAGGGCGCCAAAAAAACATGCACATCAAGATCAAATCGAACTCGAATGACTTAAGTCCCACCAATGTCCTTCCTCCACGCCAATAATACAGGTCCAGGTCCACACACATGCACACACATATACATACTTACCGCACCACATCGGAAATCAATAGCAGTTTATATCAAGTCCCATATTCCGTCTCTGCCAGCTGAGTTCAGATTCGCTGGGAGGAGATGGCGGACGTCGGAAGCTAGGCAAATTGTCGTACGGATCTGATTGTCCTATGGGTTTCTTTCCACCCGGGAGAACACGTTTATGTGTGCTTTTTCCTTCTTTAGGTGGCTTTGTGGGATTGGAAGCATTTTGCTGTGCTGCTGCATTTTTCCGTCTTGCTGCAGGTCTATGATACTGAACGACATTGCTGCGTTGAAAACTTGAATGCGCGGCGGCTGCTAGTCGTTCTCTACAAAATCAAAGAGTGTGTCAGGAATTGTATACTTCCCTCTTCCTTCCCCAGTTCTACCGTGCTTGGAAGAGGAAAGCGGACGAAGTAGCACTGACCTGAACTGCCGTCTTGCAATCTCGACCTGTCGCTCTTGTGCTTCCCTTGCGGCCATAGCATCCCGCTTAATCTTGTTCAAGATGGCGGCCTTCCTCAGCGCACTCCGTCCGGCAGCCCTTGTTTTGGCCCATAACGCAACCCGCGGACAGTTCCCACGCTCTAATATATTTGTCGGTGGAACTGCGAATGGTTCCGAAAGCCGCGAGGTTATTAGTTTCAACCGTAGTCGCCGTTTCTTGGTGTAATCTCGGATTTCAAAATCGAGGCCGTCGATGTCTGCCAGTGGCCGTGCTCGCTTCCGAGGGTATGATGGGTACTCTTCATTCTCTGGTATTACGAGAGGCTGTGGAGGGAAGGCGAAGAGTAACGAAGGGGGAGTTCGAGCTCGGAAGGAGAACGTCAAAACGGGCACGTGGGTTGCATCGCGGCACTCTGATTCCATCGATATCGTTGAGGGGCTGTCAAATCATACAATTATCGATTTCCTCTGTTGAACGACTAAACCAGGTTGGCAAAGATGTTGAAAGGTTGTTTTACTGATAGCACGTATGTAGAATATAGATGATTCTTTTTTGTAGTGGGGAAACAGGTGGTAGTAGATATGTATGTATATACGGGGGATGCGGTGAAGATGAGGATATAATTCTGGAAGAGGAGGAGGGGTGGTGGAAGGATGAAGGAAGGGTGGTGTGGAGCTTATGGGGAGGGTGGTGATGTGATGTGCAGGTGTAGGAGTAGGTGAGGTATAGGTACACCAGTTACAATCAAAGCAAGCGAAAGTGCGGAGGTAAGCACGCGACTGTGGGGGAGGGCAAGTGCATGACATTTGCACTTATGGGGGTGTGATCAAACCTATTTGGGTTTTGTTAGCCTTTTTTTTTTCCAACTCTTTTTTTTGCGCCCTGGGAATTCGGTCCAGTTCTATGGTTCACTCACCTTTACATTTCAGCTCGCCGGGGGTAGTGCGTGCGTGCTGAAGATTTGTGATGCGTCGACTTGCTGCCCATCCAACCATTCCATTCCATCCCCCCTCCCCTGTAGGTTGGGAGTCTGGAAACTGTAGACGCCACTCACACTTTTTTTCAAACCTCAATGAATGATAGATTCAGAGAGACAACAGACTCCTTCCTGTGTTTGAGACTTTGTTGCATCGTTCGTTCGTTCTTTCTTCCACGCGTACGGACCCCTTTTTTGTGCTTGTGCTTGGTCATGATATCATGATATCATGATACCTGTGCCTATGTTTATGGAAGGCAGACATCACGAGGGCTGAAAAAGGCCAGCCAAGGCGGAGAACGCGGTACCTAAATATTAGGTAAACGTACCTAAGCCTTCCGTTTCCTTTCTAAATCTAAAAATCCCTTCGATTTTTTTGTGCTTTAACATCGATGACGATGACGAAGGCGAAAGGCAGTACCTGAACCCCGTCTGGAAGGTGTGTTTTTGAAGGTGTCTCCTGGGAATTCACTAAATGTAGTCTACATACAAAAAAACCATAACCAACCAATCTTGCCCGTTCCTGCAGGACTACCTAGGTATATTGGTTTTTGGTTTTTTAGTTGCTTTACCATACAACTCTAAGTAGCTTTGGGGTTTTGGGATTACGGCCCTGAACCGTGCTTACTAACATTAAAAAAAATCAAATGAGAAAAAAAAAAAAGATAATCTATTTCACCTGCATGAAAGGAAGGGAAAAAAAAAAGGCAAGTTCGGGAAGCGCCCGCGTGCGTTCGCGTTTCAGCCAGAAAAGACAGGACATTTTGTTGGGTTGTTGTTCTTTTTTTTCCAGAGAAAAGAGAGAGGCCACATTAGCGTCTGTACTACCAGACAGGAACGCTCTTCTCCGAAGCTAGAAGCATATGTACGCAGGAGAGGGGAGGAAGGAAAGGAAGGGATGTTACATAATGGTACAAAAGCTTCACAGGGTCATGCTTCCCTCCTCCTCCATCTGTCCGTAAAAAGCAATCCGGATCCAAATCCATCCAAGAAATTCTCGAACATGTTAAATCAAAACAAAAAAACAAAAAACAAAAAACAAAACCCGTAGAGAAGACCGAGAGCTAGAAGTATTTTGGAGCTCTCTTCCTTCCGACGTCAGGTTTTTTTTTTCGTTTTGCATGTACTTATACGTATAACAACATTTTTTATATATCCCGAAAGTAGCACTGGTTTACCGGTAGGGTAGAAGGTAAGTTCGTCTCGTTTCCACAGAAGAACAAAAAAAATCGCGCTGGTGTAAGGCTGTTCGAGTGCGTGAGTGGTACCACGCAATGAGGAGGAATCCCGATCGTAGTGGGCATTAGAGATCGTGAGAGCAGGTGGCCATCGGGAAGTGAACTATATATACTCCGCACGCCCCCGATTGTATGCGTCTAAAGTTACGGTGGTTTTCTGCACGAGTGGATGGGAAGAGTTGTGAAGTAGGCTGCCAAACGTACCCCGGATCTACATCCAGAGTACCATAACGGTCGCCGGGTTGGTAATTGGAATTGGCTGGCTGGCTGTGAAACGTATACGAATGAAATTCAATTGAACGCTGTCGCTGTTCTTTCTCCGATGGGCATGGATTGGCAAATAGATCGTTTGCATAGAGAAAAAAATCTTCCTTCGCAGCATGGCAGCAGCCATAGAAAACTTGGAAAAGTTGGATATTCCCCGATTATATTTGGCTTGCAAACAGCTCTTCGTAAAGAGATCCATTTGCAAATAGCCGTTGCAAGCGCGAGACAGCAAGGAAAAAAATTACTTGACATACTTAGGTAGTCTTGCATGCTTGATGTTTAACTCTATCCCGCTGCTGCTGCTTGCAGAATGCAGATGGTCGGGCTATGTACCACTGGGATTTGATCGCGTTTTTCTTGGTCAAGCGAAATGAAGTTTTTTTGAGCATGCTGCTGGTGCATTACATGGAAATGATCGCCAATTTAAGTGCAGGAAAGATGAAATATTGAGTTTAATGGTACGATTATACCGAGAGGGAAATTGAAGGGTTGTCTATACGTAGGTATGTTTTTCATTTTCGGCGAAAAACGATGTGTTTCTTCAGATGGATTACTTTCCTATGAAGGTTCTGTCTCCTTTCCATTGAAATGCTGGGTGACGGCTTTGACCGAGTGGACGGAATTCTAGAACAGGAGGAAGCAGGTCTCACAGGTGTCGCTTCGAATTAACGTGGCCAGACACGAGAACGCTACTATACACAGAAACTTTTGCCATTTTGTTAAGTTGGAGGTCACATGGACTAATATAATAACTTGGGTGAGAAAGGCGGTCTCGTGGTCGAGCCAGAAGTTGTGATTGTGTGCAATCGACTCGTGCCACCTGAATATGATCATCCCTAATGCCGTTAGTACTTGTTAGACGGCTCACTCTGATCCGGGAGGTTTTGTTGAGAACATCGAGGCGCAGGCTGAGAGAATTACGTGTACAGTATCAAGGTAAGAATATATATACGAAGGATCCTCTCCCCGCATGAAAACTCACTGTCGGTGACTACCTCAGTGTTAGGTATGTACTATATGAAATGCGATGGCAGGTCCAAGAAGGAAGGGGTTGGAGTTGAGCAGAAAGTATTGGTACTTAATGCAGAGAAAGTGGTATGCCGCCACCCTCTTTCCCCGCAGTTCCCAAAGCTCGCACAACCTTCGGGGGCTGGTATGCAAACTTACAGATGGATGTCGGCGTTTCGGCACCACGAATACCCAGAAGCCCGTCTGCCGTTGTAGCCGTGCGGGAGTCACTCAGACCCCAGTGACTCCGGAATTCTGCTGCATTCCGGATGTACGGTAGTCCCTCGGATTCCACCACCTTTATGCGTTTGGGGAAGCACTTAGGCCCTGGCGGGATTTATGAGCTCTCGGTTTCCTTTCCATCCGTCCCCCACTAAAGACGCTATCTAGACTTGAAAAGGTGCATATAGCTTTCCCGAGTCGAAATTTACCACCAAAACCCTTCTGATTGGCTGTATCGTCTAGTTGGGTGGCTAGCGAGTGACATCGTCATGAACAAACGGTGTTGGCGGGGCTGGGATTTTTTTCAGCTTTCAAATCACTCATTCTTGTTCGTATCTTGGCAGCTGTCGATGCTTCGCTGCTACCTAGCCAATCAGCTATATCTCGTGTACTTGGAGTTCCTTGTACTTACTTATGGGTTCTCGATGTTGACTGTTATGTAGAAGAGGTTTCCAATGGTTTCCGTTCTTGTGCCTCGGTTTCGAAGGTTGTCGTTCTTTGTAGTTCGAGCACCGAAAGTTGTTTCCTATAATAGATGGCTTGGCAAGCCCTTGAACGCTATGACGTCCTCGTTAAACATTGGTTACAGAGTTCAGTACTCTATACAAGTATCTGGAGAATTCAATATCACCGTATCGCATTCGGTACATATGCGTTGCTGACTCTTTTGCTCATTGGCTTATCTGCATATTACCTGCCCCCTCGTCATCCAGAAACAGAAAAACATCTCACCAATATATGTGCTGAGCTTATCGGTCCTTTTCTCTCCGCTCTCATCTAAACTTCTCGCCCCTTATTTGACCCGCCGACTGTACTCGACTGGCGCTACCGGCGTATCTAACCCCCGAATTCTCTCCGTCTGCTCCAGTCAGTCATCGGTGCCGACATGACGACGTCGATGAGTTTACCAGCGATCAAGATCACAAAGACCGCTCCAGGAGGGAGTCTCGAACCTGTCACGCCGATCACCCCGAGCGACGTCGAATCCCCTGCAGCGGCAGAAGCATCACCAATAGCGGAGAGCAATCGGCCGAGTACAGCAGACGGAAAGAGAGACAGTTAGTACCCCAACTTTCTACCCTCAATGCCTAAAAATAAGGATTTCTATTCTTTTAGGTCCAGAGGCTCTGAGTAATGCAAGTTCGCTTATTACTATGGGAGTTGCGGATGCCGAGAAACCTCCAACCCCTACAAGGACTGGTACCGGCGGCAGGCGGGCAACTATCCAGCGAGAAGATACCACTGACCCCATAACATCAGCAATTTTGCAGCGCACCGGAACTGAAAATGCGATTCCGAAATCCCTCCGACATGATGGGAATGATGATTTGGAAAAGACGGGTTCACGTGGAGGTGGAGCTACCAACGGGAGATTGCCAGATAATACGAGATCTGGCCTGCAACTGCAGGGAAAAGGGAAAAAGTACCGATAAAGCGGCCCCCGGATAGGTCTACTTCCGGACCCGAGATATGCAAAGCTGACTTGATATAGAAAAGGCGTGTCATTCCTCAGCCGCATCATGGGGAACAAGAAAAAGGCGACGGATGAATCCGAAGAGAACGAATCAGTTGATGGTGATCGAAGAACGGAGGGAATGGACGCTGCCGTCTTTTCACAGCCGATCGGATTTACACCCACGTTCCCACTACCACCAAAGTATATCCGGGTTGGTTACCAGCAACAGTTTGGAAAGGGACAATCGTCTGACGATAGCTCGTACAGGTTCACACCCATCACAAGCCACAACGCGATTTCAACCAGATGTTCCTCGCTCAAGAGTTATATTCCAGCACATCCTCTACATCTTCAGACGATGGAACACATACTAGCGAATCGGCGTCGTTTGACTTACCGAAGGGGAAGTCGGGCGCGATATGGGCTATGAAATTCAGCAACGACGGTAGATATCTGGCCGTCGCGGGACAGGACAAGGTTGTCAGGGTATGGCAGGTCTTGGGCTCCCAAGAAGATCGTGCAGCCCACGAACAGGAAGAAGATGCCGCTGGTATTGCGGACGGTGTGGGCTGTGACGGGCATGGTATGCGGCTCAACGCACCAGTCTTCATGTCTGAACCAATACGCGAATACCATGGGCACACTAGCGATATACTGGCTTTGAGTTGGAGTAAGGTAAAACCAGTGTGATAGCAGATGTTTTAGTAAGAGGGTTGCTGACACAGTTGCTAGAACAACTTCCTTTTATCATCGTCTATGGACAAGACTGTGAGATTATGGCATGTCACCAGAAGTGAATGCCTATGCTGCTTCCAGCACAGCGATTTTGTAACATCAATAGCGTTTCACCCTAGGGACGATCGTTTTTTTTTGGCTGGTTCATTGGACTCAAAGTTACGGCTGTGGAGTATCCCAGACAAAAGTGTTGCGTTCTGGAACGAGTTGCCAGACTTAATTACAGCCGTAGCATTTACACCGGATGGACGTATGGCTATCGCAGGGTGTCTGAACGGACTTTGTCTGTTTTACGAAACAGAAGGTTTACGTTACCACACTCAGTTACATGCGAGATCATCTCATGGACGGAACGCTAAAGGTAGCAAAATTACGGGGATAGAAACTGTGACATTTCCGCCAAATGATCCAAATGGCGAAGTTAAAATCCTGGTCACCAGCAATGACTCGAGGGTTCGAATGTACAATTTTCGCGACAAGTGCTTGGAGACAAAGTTCAAGGGATACAAAAACACCTGCAGTCAGATACACGCAACCTTTAGCGACGATGCCAAATACATCATCAGCGGTAGCGAGGATCGAAAAGTTTATATCTGGAATGTTGGTCCTGCCGATACGGATAAGAAGGACAAACGACCAGTGGAGTTCTTTGAGGCGCATTCGGCTATGGTTACCGTCGCGCTGATGGCTCCGGTGAAGACAAGACAACTCCTGAGCCAGTCCGGAGACCCTCTTTACGACCTCTGCAACCCTCCTCCGATCACCCTTGTTAGCCGCTCCAATTCCCAAGCCTCCTCGAAAATGACAACACCTCCATCGACTATTGGGGGTGACTCAAATGCCTCCAACGGACATGCCAGGCCCATGGGAAATTCCCCGTGGAACACAAGGTCCGCGCATCCGGATGGCAATATCGTTGTCACCGCAGACTACACTGGCCGCATCAAAATCTTCAGACAAGACTGTGCGGCTACGAAACGTAGGATCGAGTCATTGTCTAGAAGGATTGGAACAGGAATTCTAAGAAAGGGTTCCCTCAATCACGGCTCATCAGAAAGAGTCACGTCCTGGCGCCATAGCATTGCTTCAACCCATAGTTTGGATTGCGGGTCTATCAGAAGCAGAGCTTCGACTGCTACGGACGCCATTTCACTTCGTCATCGCAGTAATTCACCCGGGAAAACTACCAACACCACTCCCGCCTCCAGCCCCGGTTTTGCCCGTAATGTGGGGCATAGCCTGCGATCTCGAGCCCAATCGCTGTCGCAATCTGGGGGCAGAAATAGAAACGGAAGCCTTGGAAAGAAGTCCGTACGGAGTGAAGGAGATATAGGAACGAGAGAACTGGATCATTCATTGTTGGCTCAAGAATTACACGCAGGCACTAATAACCATAGCCACAATCATAATCTCAATCGTAACTACAACAGTCCTGAAGTCGGAAAAGAAAAAAGATCGGGACGAAATATTACCAGCTCGGATGAGGACGACGAAGGGGGGATTCTCAGCAGCGATGCCGAGAGTGATGGTGAGTCTGTCAGATGTAAGAAATGTGGTAGCACAAGCTTTAAGGCGAAGCACAATCGGAGAGGCGAGCATAAGCTGGTTTGCGTCAAGTTGGTCCCGCTTATACAACTTATTTTTGGATGGCTGGAACTAATGATGGTGTTTGCAGGTGCAATACTGCAATGTGAGAGACGGGAGCGAGATTAACTGTTTATTTGTACGATATGGGTGTTATTAGGTGTGAGGCGTTTTTTTATTATAGGACGTGGAGCGCGGCGTCTGTCTTTTTATAGCTTTCATCTCCATGGCGTTTATTCCTTTCTGGCACATTGTTATATTATGGGTGGTGGGGCTTGAAAAAACTTTGGATGGCTAAAATTGAGATGCATGGAATATGCGTTTTTTTTTCGGATATTTTTATTTTGACCTCTTTTTGTGTAGTGGTCTAGATACTCTGACCTGTTGGAAGCTGGTTTTGGCCTCTGGAACTGCTTCTTTACTTTCCTCTTGTATATTTTTACTTATAGATGGGAATTAAATTATTTATACCTACCACTACTACTGCTGCTTGCCGTGATTGTGGTGGGATCGATCCGACACTGCAGCCACCTTGGTTAGGTAGTAATCGATCGGACATGGTACTCGGGTCAGGCTGTAGAAGATCGGACTCCTTTTCCTGCAGGTTACCACAATAATTGACTAGATATGGTATAGCAATGGGTATAACACAATGAATATCAACAGAAAGGGCAAAGCTAGTGTGCTTTGACTTTGTTCTTAGCTCCACCCTCTTGTCAACAGTGACTCAATACTCTGCGCCCATGCAATATCCAGGGGTGTACAACCTAACCCGGGTACCCTGGTCACTACCCTGCCAAACCCAGGATACGTGCCGTCCGATCCTTTACTACCTGGCCTGGATACGTGGGATAGGATTGTTCAGATATTGAGTTATGATGCAGTCATGGTATAGCACTCGTCATATATCTTACAACTAGCAGCTTTGTATGTGAAAGAGGCACAGGGCTGAATCCTCCATGCACAATCGTTGACAAGCTCATGGAAACGATAAGACATAAGAACGATAGTCACAAGCATGCCATGACGTTTGTAGCGCCTTCAGGTTCTGAACCCAGTGTTTTAGAGTACCCATGTTTAAAGCATGGCCTGATGAGGCTTCGAACCCGGTATTTATCGCACCCGATGACCGGCATTTGTTGCGCCCTGAGTTTTTGAACCTGGGTGTTTGCAGCACCTGCAACTGGTGCTTGTGGCACAGCTGGTGTTACTGCACCTTGATGTTCCGAACCCGGGTGTTTACAATACCTAGTAGAGAAATCCAACTTTGAAGAATCACCACCTACTCGAGAAGCACACCCCGGGCCGGGAATCGAGTGGTGCTTGTAGTTACCTGCAGGATCTATCCCGCGGGCGCCTTTTTGATTCCCTGAATTTTTTGTAGCTAACCCTTCAATTGACCCAGGTCGAGATTTTATTGCCAAAAAGGAGAAGGAGAAGGAGGAAGAAGGGGCGTCAGAGTATGCGTGCGTCTTCAGCGGGGCATTGAATGGACAGTCGCAGCAGGTCCTTGAACAAACGCATCATATCTGCTTGGTTTGCGGGGACGGATCTTTGGGGTAAATGGCGCTTACATACTATGTACGGGATGAATATATATGGATATTGCAGTCGATGGGGTGCAAAGGCAACTCTGACGGAGCCATGGTTATTTAAACAACTTAGGTCAAACAAGAAGACCACAGAATACAGGGGAATTACCTTAAAGGATATACAACCCACTATATGACGAAAAATAAAATGGAAAAACTCCTCCCATTCCAAAAAAAAAAGCCTCCTCTAAAAAACTCCGAAAATCACCAAAAAATCTAACCAAACACCCAACTCAAGAACCCTTTGACCCTACCTACATCCTTTATAACGCGTCTTCTATCAAAATTCTCTCTGTGAACACTATACGACATTGCACTCGTTGAGACCATCGGTGCCCTAGACATGAAAAACTTTGAAAATGCGTAGATGGCCATTGTTACAAACACCCCCAGATAAGCAGCAAAGAAATCGGATTCTCGGAATGGCTTGAAAATGAAGATGTCAAAGCCGTTGAATATTATCAGGAGACCGCAACCTATCAATCCCACATATGCGGCATAGGGCTGGCCCCAGGAACAATATGGGTAGTCGTCACTTATTCGATCGTAAGGTGCTGAGTCGTTTTGAAGTCTGTGAATGGCGAGTGTTAGTAAATATGACAACCGAGGAGGGAAGGGGTTAGATGAACGAACCCATTATAGAAGCGAATAAACGCAAGACACTGACACATCCATACTATGAGACAAGTCACTGTTTCGACCTGACTAAACACCGACAACAGTTTCTGAGGATTCTCTCCAGCACACTGAAGATATGCCAGCGGGGCAAAGATACAGCTTGCAAAAATAGCAGGCAACGGTACGCCATTCTTAGTCGTTTGTCGAAACACAGATAGTCTGGGGTAATCCGATGGATCGAGCTTGACGGCCATTCCATATAACGTCCGCGAAGCTACAAAGAGGGAAGTATTCACGGTCGACCAGGATGCGAATAGTATTGCAGCGCTAACGAATCCGGGGAGAAAGTCCATGCCGGCGTTCTTGACGGCAATCACAAAGGGTGAGAGATGGCCCGTAGTTGGTCTGTGATCATAGAGATTCAGTAAGTTAGGGTCTGTGTATGGTACCACTAATGAGACAAAAAACACCGCGGCAACATAGAGGCAGAAGGTCACGCCGAATATGCGTTTGGTCGCCCGGGGAAGGTCGTCTCGGGGATATTTGGCCTGTTCGATATAAGCACTAGCTGCGTTAGGGATCGGGGGGGTTATACTTCGTTCGCAGTCACGGCTACAATTTCAATGCCAATCCAGCTGAATGCCGCTATAGTCATCCCTTTCCACACACCCAGGAATCTGCCAAATGTCCCATCGATTGTCGTTGAAAGATGTGGCGTACCCGTGCCATTGACCTCAGCGCCGAAACTGCTAGGAAAGCGATATTGTGCCCTCCAAACTAGAAAGTGATGAGTCTAGGAACAGGGTACACACAGGAGGCGGCGGTGGCACTTACACTCAATTCCATATACCCTTCCATTTGGCCCGGCTGTTTGTTTCCTTTGTCAGTATTATTCCCGAGGCACAATATCTCACCAGAAGGAAGTCGAAGCGTACATACCTCCACGGTTGATGGCCAACATCAAAATCGACAAGCCGACTACGAGTATTACCTTCAGCAAACCACAAACATACTCAATCTCTCCAAAAACACGGATTCCAAAAACGTTGATCAGTATCACGACAGCAAGAATGCCAGTTATTATCCATCCCTGTCCAACATCTGTGCTCCATCCTGTTACCAGAATTGCTGTGCTCGTGACCAATGTTGTCACCCCTAGTACACGATCAATAATAGAGACCTCAACGGCAGGAGGATGGGATGGAAGATACCCATGGCATATGCGAACCAATATATTACAGCAACTGTCCACCCGAGTGCCTCATCGAAAAATCTAGTCGGCATTTCCATCATAGCCCCTGCCTCGGGGATGAGAGAAACCATCTCACCGAGGGAGCTGATAACACAGTGGGCGATGAATCCAGTGATAATGTAGCTCAAAAGAGCGCCAGCAGAGCCGGAAAGCTTGATTATATGGCCCGAGGTGACGAGGATTCCCATTCCAATGCTTCCAGAGATAGATATCATCTGTAAAACCGTGAGAATTTAGAGTAAAACCGTCGTAGTAACAAACGTACAAGAATATGTCTCCTAACTAGCAAAGGCCTATGTACAATAGTTAGAATAATATCCAATAGGAGAAAGATGGAAAAACACATACCGAAGATCAAAGTGGGTACCGGCTCCAAATGCTCTGGGGACACCAGCTGGAACTCTCGGTCTCGTTGCCTTCTCTTCGAATTCATGACTATCGCTTATGGGAATCTTTGATTCTTCGAGGTGAGGAGAATGCGACCAAGTTCCTGGCATGGTAACGGTGCTGAAAAAGTGACCCAATTCCTCTCGATATCACGTAAATGGTCGGAGGTTTCAAAAATGGACCACCAAGTTCATCCAAGGGATGATGTCTATGGTCTTTAGTATACCACCAGTAGTCGCCAGCCCCAGAACCGAACTGCAGGCCACCAACAATCTCAGCGTGCGCATGATCAGCTGCAGGTAATATGTAGGGGTGCTTTAGCTTTTAGTGTATTGGTATTTTTTGTTTTTTCCTGAGAACGCCTCACGCCTTAATTTGTATACTAGTCAAAAAGGGGACGTAACGCAATTACTCTACATTACTACCAAACTGCTACAACGGAATATCGCGCAAATTATGCATGAAGTATCCAGCTCAATATATTTCTGCCGCGCGGCCAGCCCGATTGAGACTCAGGAACATTGTCTGGGGTTTCCGTGTTATCTGGACGCCAGCTTGTTGGTGCAGCTTGCATGACCGTCCAGCCTCAACCGCACTTTCTATTCGCTTTAAGTTTTGAAACCGCATGGCAATCCGGCAAAACCGGAATCCCGATAAATATAAGTAGCATAGTCATATCCATGGATACTGATAATACGGTAACACAAATATGAGGGTATGCACTCTTTTGCTACTGCGCCTTCGAGGGCGCCTTGCTTATTAACCTCTCTCTCTGCCATCTGAATCCACTCATTTTCTGTCTATCGATAATTGAAGATGCCGTTTGGAACATATCCTATCAACTATAACGATTCAAAGTCGAAATCGAAACAACGTCAGAAAGATATCGACTTCGAACAAAGATACAACACAAAGAGTCAGGAGGACAATCGCCATATGGCTTTATACGGAAGCATGTCGTATTCAGAGGGAGGTGAAAATATTAAGAAACGAAAGAGAGTAAATAGTGGTAGGTGGTTTTCCTTCGAGATATACTCTGAACATCACACTGACGAACTCGCCAGAACCATGTACTCCAACGAGCCCCCAAAAGTACGACTCGGGTGAATACTCCCTCTCAAGTCTTCGCCAAGATAATCCTTACTCCTCGCCATTCGACGACCTCTGGCCCGCACTGTGGCTTCACCCTCGAATCGATGAGGTCGTTGAAACCATGTACGCCAAAGTTAATGAGGGCTTCAACTACAGAACTGTGTGGGAAATGGAAATGGTAGCAAATTTACAAATCATCTATCGACTCTCCGCTTCCACGGCATCCAACACCCCGGAGGCATCAGTCGGTGAAAGACTTCCCCAGAATGTTCTGCTATCCACAAGACTCGTATTCAGATGTGTGAAGTTCTTCTCTCAACGCCATGTCGATTATCAAATTGCCCCAGATTGCTTTATCGAGCGTAGCATTCAGATCCGTGCACTGGCCTCATTTCTGTCCCTTCTGCACCTTCTGGACCCATCCATGGACCGAAAACCACGTCTTATAACTGAAATCCGCGAAGAGGTGCGGTCCAATATTGAGGAATTCCGTTCCGACCTCGCCAAGAGTCAAGGTAGTGCAGCAGATAAAGGTGATTGCGAATTCATGGCACGATATGCTTTGAATCTTTTGAATGGGCTTCCCGGCGATGATACTCGCGCAGCGAATTTAGCCTCTAGCTTCATGAATGTCCTTTTCGCAGCTGGCATGGCCTATGCGTATAACGGCCCAGCGGCCATAGAATATCTACGGCTAGCGTTGCGGGTGGTGGACCCTAAGCCGTCGGAATGGCATGCGGATTTCGATCGGTATCACCATTTGGTAAATTCCATTCCTACAACTTTATGTGCGTGGAAGTCATTATTGACAGTATTGTTTCCCGAATAGACAATTATCGTGCTCTCCTGGTCTCTCTATTACGATGCGCGTGCGCGGGCCGAATTCAGAGAGCTATGCTGCGACTTCATCAGGACGTTTAGGCAGAAACTCCTGGATGGACTTACCGCGCTGAACGACCGATACTCCTCTCCAAAGAAGGTCCTAGGGAAGATTGCAGCTCCGCTTTTTCCTGTTGCCAAAGCTTCCGACAGTCAGGTACATACGACCTATGGGATCTTGTACCTCATTGGTCGGCTTGTGGAACGTTATATGGTGGATTCTGAAGAAGACGTGTTGAAAGACCCAGAAATAGTGAATCTCCGCAGGGTACTTGCTTGGGCCTGCCGGAATTCCAAGTACGGCGAGATCAGGTTCAAGTCATATGAGATCCTTTTCTGTACCTTTTCCCGTTCTCCAAATTTCCCCGAGTCCCCACCTCCTGAGCAAATAAAAGACGACTTGGAGCAAATAAAAGGCAGGATAGACAAGCAGGAATGGGATATGCACTTGGACTGCCTTTCTGAAAGGCGGAGACTCGTCGATAATGCCCTGTTTAGGTTAAATCTTGACGATATCCACCGTTTGAGAGAAGAATACGAAAAACAAGGGAAACAACCGCTTACACCTCCGGCGCCTGACATGATGCGAAATTTATCTCGTGAGTCTCATGGAAGCATAGGCCGTCGCTCGGTCTATCAGATCGAGTTTCCAGGCCGCCGACGCCCTTCAGGGCTCGGGATCTACCCCCCCAGCCCAACAAGCTCAAACCATTCCGATTCTGGTTTGCTCGAGGAGCCTACATGGAAAGAAAGCCCAGTACCCTTCCCAGACGATACCCCTATACCGTTAGAGCCAGAGAGGAGGAGGATAAAAAGCACGCCAGTCTGCACTCGAATTTCACGGACTGGAAAGAGCCTAGCAGCCCTATCAAGAAATCATGTAGATGTTTATGCTATCTCTATAAGCGAATGTTTGGACCTCACACAACGTCTTGAGTATGATGCCCCTAAGAAACTTTCCGGGACGTCCCAAGAATTCATAGCTGTTGCTCTGAATGATGAGTGTGTAGTGGCCATCTCTCGTAATCAAGTGGGTCCATATCATCCTCTGGGTATGCATCGGAGTTGCTTTGAAGAACCTTCACTAATTGCTATTATTAAAACCACATAGTTTCAAGTTCTCGGCTTCGGCAAATCTCACTACCGCTGTACCGTAAACTTGGATACTCAGAGATTCTTACGACTTTGCAGCGTCGCCGTCTCTTGTTCTACTTTGATTGCAGTAGGGCTCATCTCCCAGAAAGGAGATGCCATCGTCCAACTATACGAACTGCATGAATCGGAGGGGAAATACCATGTCAGACACCAGAGGACATTGGAGTTTGGGGAGTGTATCAACCGGCCTCACGGCGAACCTCATACGCTTTCGTTCTCACCGGATGGAACTCATATTGCCTGCACATCTTCGGTACGCGGTGACATCGTGACTTGGAATCTGGATACTACCAGCGACTTCCCCAGTATTCGTACCGTTATTCCAGGAGTCAATGACGGCATGGTGAGTTCTCCCTGCCCCCCCCAAAATACAATAGATTTTATAACTAACCGCTTTGAACTAGGGCTTTGGTGTAGCCGGCGTCACCAGTGCCAATATATTTCCTTCTTCTCGTTATATCTTGGCTACCACTGGCAGCAGCACTCAGCCAGCCGTCATCAAAGCTCTTGGTGATGGCCGGTGCAAACCAGATACTCTCAACATATCAGAACCACAAGCTTCAATAGTTGCTAGTGCGGTTGCGACAAAAGGAAATGCATTTTCACTATTGACAAAGAAAGGCAGAATTTTTGTCTCTAGGTTGGACGGGAATGGGTTGGCACCTGGGTACGTATCTGGGCCGTCAATGCGTCTGGCACAGGTTGACAATGCTATCTCTGGGGATTTGGAGTTTGGAATGGTGGGGGAGAGGCAGATTCTGGTGGCTGCTTTTATTACTAGTCCACGATTCAAAAGTGGATACTACGTGGATGTTTTGGGGTTTAAATTTTGATTGTTTGTTTCTCTGGTTTGATATTTGCGTTGTTTTTTTATTGCACGTTTGACATGGGTGTTGGTATGTTTATACTTGCTTTTTTTCATGGATACCCAGGGCGTTTTGTGTTTTGCTTTAAGTTGGCGCGGAGGGTTTGGCAGGTGTTTTTTCCTTTGGTATGACTGACTTTGTTCTGGTGTGGACTTTTAGAGGAAGGGCGCTATTTACGTAGATTATGTGTCGTCTGTATCGTTTTCTTTTGGTCATTTTTGGCAGTAATGGATCGATGATATGGAGGAGAATGAGGGTATTGAGTTTTGTTTAGGTATCTATTGGATTATCCGAAAGGTAGCGGTGAGAGTAATTAATAAGGGTTTCTAGTTGAATATGAGTTATTTCCATTTGCACGAGGGAGAATGTGAAACGAGACGATAACCACCAGATCATGACTTCAAGGATAGATATATTTTGGGTTGCTGTGTGAATTCTATGTACTTGCTGTCTTCTTCGTCTTTTGATGGCACCTCATGACAATAGTTTCTTGAGATTCACCCAACTCCTCTCTGGCCACCCAGCACATGTCCTTTACAGAGTTGCAAAAAATTTAGTCTATTAGTTAGCCCTTCTATGAATTGCTAAATATGTGTATGGTGCGGCGGCATTAAACCTAGATGTCAGACTTAGTGTGTTCAAATACCCCATTCTATAGCTTTATAGAATGCGTACCTTATAATTGGACATCAGAAGGCTGGTATGGGTGGATTTTGTGATCTCTGGTATTGAGGGTAGGGTTTTCTTCCGTCTGATCAGAGACTGTAGGCATACTTGTCGGGCCGCGCTGAGAAGGGAATCTTTGTTGATGTTCAGGTATAAAACCCAAACGCTTTTCAGACAGCCGGGGGCTACTGAGATACCATGCAACGGATTCGAAAGTACTGGTACCGAGTGAGAACTTGAGAACTTTAGGCCAAAGCATAAGATAACTTAACTCTCCCAAGCTCGCAGCCTCAAAAGCTCGCTCTTGCATAGGGTTTGCGCTCCCCTTCTTGCGGAACGTGTATGCGATATCTAGGCACTCTCCTCCGGGCAGATATCCGCAATGTATACATAGATACATACGTCGGGTGCCGTAAGGCTTGCAAACCAATGTTGACACATCATGGATGCTAGGAATAGAAGGAGAATAAGTCCTTCCGGATATGGATATCGCAGGAGAAGCTCAAGTCATGGGTACTGTTCTCCGGTCCCCGGGCCGGGAACGCGCTCGCTTCCCTTGAGTACATATATGCACTCGATGGCTGTGCAATAGATAGGTACGCAAGCGGTCATGGATGTATTTCTAGCAGTAAGCTCGCGAATCAGCCCAGACTTCGCGCAGCCAGGTGGGGTGCTGGGTTCGAGCTTAGGGCGCACATGGTAAGCGTATATATCTACTTAAGTACTTGAGCATTTTGATTTGCAGAGAATCGCCAAAGGCAGGAATCTGACTTATCTTAGCAGAAATTTTGAGGTAGTAGTTGCTGGAGGCCATTACGCGGCTGTCGGCGACTCCGACTCCGCCGGGGATTTTCCACAACGACATAGACAATGCTATGGATTTTCATTCAGAACCTGTGCCGAGATCTCATCAGCCTTCTACCTAGAGCACTCTAACTCTAGAATGTCAGATACCTATCGTAATAGATATTCAACAACTCGAGAAGTATCTAGCGTATCGCCGGTGCTCCTGGGTCGCTGTTAGAAGGTGGAGAAGCTGATGCCTCTTAGCATCTGGGGCACAGAAGGTAGCAGAAAGTTTTGTATCATCTTCGAATGCGATACAAATTATTGCTTTGATTATTGTACCTCTGAGTGGCATTAGCGATGTTGTTGAGGAGACACGATGGAACAGTTGTGGGGGATTCGTCCAAGATGTACCAGGTTCATGGTTTCACTCACTTGAGCTGCTCCCGACGCCAGTGCATCAGAAGCTCAACCAACATTCTGCGATGGATAAACGGGGACCCGAACATATAGATAGAGACGGTTCTTATTCCGCAGTTCCGGATGAAGAGGGGAAGGGGAGGGGTTACTTACCAGTCGGATCGAAACCGCAACGACCACGGGGAGGCCTATCAACGCAGCTATTTTTGACAGCCTCTATACATTATTGATCGCTCTCGTGACTCTGAGGCTGCAGATTCCGGCGCATGTCGAGAGTGTCTCCATAACCCAATCGTACCGCGCGGGAGCAATATCCATGCGCAGGCTGGAAATACCGCGGACTTAACACAGGGTAAAGTGGAACCGCCGATGTAACCCATGGTGATTCTTGCAGCAAATAGATACTTCGGAGGTACTTTCTCAATCGTACGAAGAATCTCACCACATACATAAACAGGAAATATCTAAGATTCAGCATGAATGCGGCGGTCTCGGATAATAAACACCGATTTACCGGATCTACCCGTATACCGGTAATGCAGTGATGTGGTTGTGAGATACTGTGCGTTTTATCAGGCCAGAGCCCCAATCGCATGATCGTAGTGAGACCCTAAAACTTTAAGATCCGGACGATTTGTCACGCTGTGAGGAAGGCGCTACAAAAGGGCGGCAAATGTGTTGCATACAATGGGACATCTCATACAAAGGTTCTTCTGGAATACATTAGTTGGCTTATGGCAAAACTAGTAAACAAGAAAGACATAAACTCGAGGTTTTCTGAGCTGTAACGGTGGCGTCGTGTGGTTGGGAGGGGATTAGGTAGGTGCTCGAGTATTGAAACGAGCGAAGTAGGAGGTACGGGGTACATGATGATGATATTGTTCAGAGGGGGCCATCAGGGCACCACTAGCATCACTGATCGCCGTTCTGTGTTGCGCAGAAAAAGAAAGAAATCCGGCGGTAGTTTCAGGAACCAAGCATCTCACCTCGTCTGTTGGTTGGCAGGAATCCTTCAGCGGTAGCATGAAGTACCTGCATCATGAGAAGAGAAAGTAACTGGCGAAGTTGGATAGACTCCGAGACTGACTAGAAATAATTGAAACACCAAAGGTAAGCGATGAGAATATTCCGTATTCTGTGAGCCCTGCTGTTGGGATAGACGATTGGCTCGCGTGGCGTGTAGAAGCCGGGGGGAAGCCTGTGCATGATTGAGCGAAGGAGAAAAAGCAACTTCAGGGGTTTGGTTGGTGAAGCGATGGCATTCGAGAGTCTGAAACCACGAACGCCAGCAGAGTTCTAAAGAATGTATGAGTCGCTGTTTTTCTTGAATTATTTCAAGCTGCTCACCACCACTCCTTCCAGCTCATCACCTCCTCCTCGTTTCTTCTTCAACCGTCCTGCTGGCAGTGGGTTGTTTCTAACGGTCCTTTTCGAATTCGCTTTGTTTCCAGTTAGAGTTTACACTTCTTCGCTTCATTTTTACGGACAAATACACGGTTAATCTCAGTCACTCATTCTGACCACGACTTCCAAAGAGACTCCGTGCACCATTCGTATTATTTTATTGCCTGTGTTTATTAGCGGTTGATATTGCCATCCAGGTGGTGGCCACGACATTCAGAGTAAGTGTAATCTCTCTGCATGTAGTACGACCCATGCAACTCATCACATCCTCATCCCATCCCCTGCGTTCCTGCGTCCTTACCCGCGTCCACTCTTCCCGCGCCCATTTCTCACTCTCACCTCCTCGTCCTCACCCTTCTCTCCCTGTCCTTGTCTCTCTGTCCCTCTCTTTGCTCCTTCCCGACATTGTCTCTCTTTTGCTTCTGCCAACAGTCTTTATCCATTTCTTTTCCTTTACTGACAGACACCCTGCCTTTGACAAGCAGCGATATATCTCCCTCGATTCAACTTCGAAATCGTGCACTATCTCGTAGGGCCGGCGATTACGTCTCACTTAATTAACTTTTGGTGCCACTTCCCAGCATCAGCACTCCCAGGACCTTTAGAAGAAGCCCCCAGCTCGGCCGGCCGACCATTCCAATATCCGCACTTGTAGGGACTCATTCTGTACGCTCAAATTACCCCTTGAGTAGTTTGTGGTATACCGTGCACTTGACAGCTCGGCTCCTTCAACCATCAATCCCGACTCAACTTGACCGGATCAACTTCCCAGAGTCCACCTCGAACATATTTACAATTGCTGCCATTGATCTTACTTGATTGTGTTCGCAGGGCTGGGCATCTTATTACTCCCAGTAAATCACAACTCTTCTCGACATTCGGTTTCGGTTTGGACGGTTATTCCGCGAAACGATGCAGCGCACCGTAACACGTCTGATAATGTTTGTTCTATTGGCGCTGTGTGCCGGTACACTTGCCGATGTTCATGGAGATTCTTTATTTCCTAGGCCAAGCACCGCAACTGATCCGACGCGAACGATCAAATCGGGAGATAACTGGTACGGCTTATTACGGCGGAATGTTGGACATATGCTACAGAAACGAACGGAGGGGATACGAACAGAGAAGGATGCTCAGAATTTGAATCTGGAAAATTGGTCGAGGGAGACAGTCAAACTATGTGCGGACAAACTGAAGTCGATTACAACGGCATCGAATCCTGCCGGGATCGCTGGTTGTTGGAACCTGCCGCTTCTTGTAGAAAGCACTGGGGTTTTCGCGGCCGACCTGAGACTGTTCCGAGTGGCAGCACCAACTGGAGATTGGAAGAATGTGGACGTTTCTGCATACAATATCTCGGTACAGTACGACGGTAGCGCTGCGATCCAGGCTAGGAATATGACGGAAAAGGAGAGGGAAGCGTCGGCGGAAGGGATGGTAGGCTCAAAACTTACCAAACTCGTCGACTCTCAGTTCATCGGCAATCTCGACCACTCTGTGCTTACCGAAGATTTGTCCGAGTACGTTTCATCTCCCGCTTCATGAACATGAGTGTAATAATTAACGTGCCATAGTACTAAACTGAAAGTTATGGTCACGCCTGAAATCACTATCGAAGCCGTGACAAAAGATGGGAAGCCAGTCAATACAACTGTCAGTATTGATGACTCGAAGTTTCTCAACGGCGTATTCGCCAACACACCCGATCTGAGCGCCCAACAATCCGAGCAGGTTAAGGATGCCCCGTTCAAGATGCCTGGAATGGAGATCGAGATTATTCCCGTCGGATTGTATTTCTATTCTGCGTATCTCCTTGTGGCATGTGCGATTTTTGGATGGGGAACGTTGGAGCGAGCAAAGTTCCGTGATCAATACCGAAGGCGTCTCGCCAATCAAGGATTCAGATAGTAATGTCTGGGTGAATTTTGCGCTTCGTCTTGTTTGGATGTTTTTCGTTTGAGGGGGTTTTGGTCTGTATTTCGAGCGTTGGTTACATCATTCATTATGGAGTTCTTGGGTTTTTTTGCTTAGGGGTTTTCGGAGGGGTTTTTTTCTAGCATGTGAGCATCATTCAGCGGCATTGTGGTTTTGTTGTATTTCCTCCTCTTCCTGGTATGATATACTCAACCCTTAACCCATCATTATTTCTTTTTGGTTTGAAGCGTTGATATTTCTTACCACCCGGTATATATATTCTCTTCATTCGATATATGGGGTTTTCTATATTCTATACCCTTCTTGTTGATATTTATTAAAATTTAGATAGAGCACAGCTGTGCTAAAAGATTCTTTTCCTTTTTTCTTAATGGTTTTTAGGCAGATTGTAGGATATACCTTATGTAAATTATGTGTTGGGATTACTTATTGCTTCTAGCATTAGGTAGTATGTGGGGTAACTTTCAAAATTAAAGGAGAAGGGATCAATGGGTGGGTGTTTATACAATTGAGTTACTGCATTGCTACATAGCATAGAATCCGTTACCTAGAATGCCACGCACAGATTTGTATGATGTGTTCGCATGACGATCAATTAAAATCGGCTTCAGCATTTTATTTTGTGTTTTGTGTTGCCCCCCTTCCTGATGCCTAGACGTCTCAGCACTACTAGGGCTTCATAAATACGCGCCAGCAGTTTCAACAAAAACTCAAGAAGCACATGCACACACAAAGGTAGTTAGACAAACGAGCTATCCGCCAACCTGGTGACCCCATTTCAAACCAAACCCGTTACGTAGGTATATAGGTTTACTGTACATCACAAAAAAAAGGGGGGGGGAAAGCTATGTATCTTCTATAACTGGTCTGGTCTGGGGTGGGGTGGGGCTTAGGTTCAATTCAAACCACTTCTACCATCCACTTTTGTGGCCCGTAGCTCCTCCATCTTTGCAACTCGCTTCTTGAATTCAACGTATTGACACTTTTCGTAGCTGTGGCGTTCGTCCTGAGGTTAAAGTTAAAGTTAGCTACAGATCTAAGATGAAGAGATTGCGAGTGGTGGTGGGGGGTCAGGAAAAGAATGCGGCGCGCACGGCTACTGCGCCTCCTCCCCCCAACCTCCTCCTCCCCCCTCCACAATTGCTGCGCCAAATCCGTATAACTTTCTCCTCCGCGGCAATGGGTATGGGGTAAAGTAAAGGTACCTCGCATTTCCACGGCATATAGAACGTATCGTAACGGCACTTATTAAGCGGTACGAGCAGATGTGAGCAAGTATCTCGATACGCCAGCGGGAGACGAGCAGCCGACATCTCTTCGTGTGAGACTATTAAATCACCTTTCATTAGTCCTCCTCTGGTAGGGCAAGGGGGAGTGAGGGGGAGGTATACGCTGTGGACTCCCCAAGGAGGAAGAGGATGGTAGAGTGGCTGAAGCCTTGTCTTTGACGGTTTCGAGGAGTGTCATTGAGGACGACGGGTGGACGATGACGGTGATGTACCTATGCTGGAGGTATGCTGGAGGTTCGGGGATTGAAGGTAAGTAAAGTCGGGTAAAGGGCATATATCTTATCTGATTGGATTTAGATGTCGATAATATGCCGAGTGAGAGGTGATGCAATTGGGCGGACTCAGAATCGACAAATATCGAGGGTTCTCACCGATTTAGCCGCGGAGTCTACTGTATATGTGCGGTAAAGAAGTGACGAATTCTCATTTAGACCACTTGGAGCTTTATCGCATACACGTACGATTTTGTTGCACTTTACCACCCGGAAAATAGATATACAGCAAAGAAATCCGAGGTAAGTCGTAACAGACATCCCAAAGCGGAAGCACCTAAGAAAACATGTAAAGTACATCCGCCCGAAACCGAGAGTGTAAGGATACCAGTCGGGTGTTCGATATCGATACATCATTCCATATCTACATCACTCCCGTTTCACCTAAAGCCTCAATTCCTCCGCCGTCCCAACAAACCTCCTCTCTGCCACCTCCCAATTAATCACCTTCCAAACAGCATCTACATACGCCGCCTTATCATTCCAATACTGCAAATAATACGCATGTTCCCACATATCGACCCCAAACACTACCTTTTTCCCTCCCTCAACTGGATCCTGATCCTTCGTCGTAACCAATTCCAACTGTCTACCTTTATCTTGTTTAACAACCCACCCCCACCCGCTCCCCTGGATCCCCAACAGCAGCCTTTTCATTTCCGCCTTGAACCCGTCAAGGGATCCAAACTGTGCTTCGACCGCGGCTACTAACGAAGGTGCAAAGGTAGGGGATGCAGAAGGTGATGATGCAGGACACAAAGAGGGCCAGAAAAGGGAGTGGTTGATGTGACCGCCGCCGTGGAATTTTCTGTTGCGGGGATTTTTAACAAGGTACGGGAAGGTGGCTGGGGGTTTGAAGAAGCAATAGCAATGTGCACTTCATCAGCGAAAGATGGCTATCCTCCGAACCCCAGCACCGAGTACGATGGAGGGGGGCACATACATTGCAGCCTGCAATGCAGTATTCACATCTCCTTTGTTAAGTGCGGTGATCAGCGCAGCTGTAGCGGTATTGAGGTTGGTTACATATGCCTAACACATTCTCATCAGCCCCATATCCCATTTGAGCACGTGCACAACTTATGCTTACTTGGTGATGTTTTTGATGGTGCAGTTTCATGATTTGTTCCGAAATGTATGGTTCGAGTGCCTATATATAATTATTACACATCTTCCATGGGTGGCTGAGTGGAGGCTCACGTCGTACGCATACGGGAGCGGCGGTAGCTCAAACTGATGTTGTGGAGGCATATTGTTGGTGAATGAATCCGGAGTTACAACAGCAGCAGGAGCCGTAGTAGGATTGGTGAGATTTGCGATAAAAGCGGGAAGCTGAACAAAAAGGAGGGAAGAAAGTTGCATCTTGAATTGTGGGTATAAATAAATAAAAATTCGCTGAGCGGCACCTTGATGGAACGAACACACAAGCAAATCGCGTTATCACCTCAAACTAGATCAAACGTCGGTCGGTGGGTTCGAAAGCTAGAAGAAGTTTGAGATGGAATGAGCACGTTTTAATTTACCAGGTTTGGCGTTGGTGATGGTTGTACGATGACGGAATCTCCCATCGCCGAAACCCTAGTCGTTAATTCGCACTCACTGAGCGGTATGACGAAATCTCTCGTTCAAACCTCGTACCAGACGTCTTCACTCTCCCTTACTCTCCCGCCGCAATCACCACTCCCACCGCAGCACCCATCAACGCCGAATCCTCGGCCACGTCCAACAACACCCTCCCCTTCCCCGCCAACTCATCCAAAAACTCCTGACACTGCCGTCTCACGCTCGGATGATTCTCTATCACCGCACCACAACAAGCTACCACCACCGCTTCCTCCTTCTCTAACACTTGATACAATGAATACAACATAACAGCCAGAAACGCCGCCGCTCTTCTTGCCACCGCACGGCACACCTCAACTACGCTTGTGATATCAGCGGGGGTAAGCGTAATGCCATACGTTCCCTCAAACGCACGTACTGCTGAGTCCAGTGTCGTGTCCCTAGATACAACTTTTTAGCTCAGGACTAGGGTGGGGGTTGGGGGGGTGAATTACTCTTCAAACGCCGCCAACACCTCCGAACTCAACGACCACCTCCCACCACCACCCGCGATCTCCAAGATTCCCGCGTCAACCAACGTCAACCTCGCCACCTCGCCCAAATACTGTCCGCTCGTGAGTTGTTCAAACGGTTGGAACCCCGGCGCCTCCGCCTGCTCATCTAACAACATATCCGCATTCGTGAGCGGAAATATCCCCTCCCCGCCAAGCATAGAGCACTCCGTATTAACCAACACCTTCTCTGCGGCCTCAAACCACTCTCTTGGCCTTACACCAAACTTTTGCGGATGCAACGCATCGACAGGGAGGAGGAGAGCTGCGTTGATGCCTGTACCGCAGATGAGAGAAATACATGTTTGTGGGTTGTCGTAGGCGTGGGAGAGAAGGGTTGCGACGGTGTCGTTGAGGAGATATGTTAGACGGAGGTTATTGAGGTTCTATCATAGTCAGGACAAAAAAATCGGGGGAAGGGGGGAGGATAAACCCTTCTCCTCAACGCATCCTCAAAATGTGTTCTAAGATCCTCCCCAATAATCCCTTCATGTATCTTAAATCCCTTCCCCATCTTTTGTATATCGCCGCTACCTTCACTCGTCTGTCTTTATCATCATCATCAGCCTCAACCCCACCTTTCTCATTCCTACCGACACACACATACACTATCGGAAAACTCCACGTCAACCCACATCCCATCACCTCCTCCTCCCCCACAACATCCGCAACCCTCTCCGCAACCCAATCAAAAAACTCACCCCCCTGCAAGGTCTTCACATCCTCATTCACCCTCCACTGTTTCCTCCTCACCACCTCTTTCCCCTCAGCACTAAACCGTACCACGACAACCCGTAACGTAGAACCCCCTAGATCCACCGCAAGTGTCGTCCCGGTTTCAGTCCCCCGCGGAAGGGTGTGCGTGTAGCTTGGTAACATTGTTGCGCCCACTGGGTCAAGGAGATGCGATTTGATGCATGACACCAGGGTAGACGAGATTGTGTGCAACTGAGATGCTGCCGGCGGGCAGAGGGCGGAGAGGAGGGAGGGGATGGATGGTGGCGGCATGATTGTCTGTGTTTATGTTTATGTTAGGCAGGTAACAGGTCGGGCACGTTTGGTGAGTGGGAGTTGATGGTTCAGGATACGCTTGTGCTGATCAGAGGAGTGATGTGCAGATGTCCTGCAAGGATTATTATGCCTATTTTAACAGAGCTTCCCACCTTCCAAAGCTGTAGTCTCCCGCGAGTAGTCTGGGTATGAGAAAAGTGGTCACGAATTCAAGCTCCAGCCATCCATGTAGTATACTAAGTACTCTAAAATAGTCAATATCTAGTGCCCTCTAGAATCTAGATGATGCTAACCACATGTCTACCCTTGTTATGCGTCTACTCTACACATCCAATCTACAACTTTGCTTTGTGTTTTCCAAACACCTCAACTCCAAACTTATACACTCTCTCAACCGTCAAAGTGATCTTCCCACCACCATTTATTGCTTCACTAAGCACAACCAAATCTGCATCTGCCCCCGGCTTCAACGCCCCTTTCACACCCTCGAGCCCCAGCATCTTTGCCGGAGTCTCAGTCACAGTCCGAAGAGCGGATGCAATGGGTGCGCCAGTCCAGTTGATAAAATTGTTTAAACACTCAACCAGCGTCACGCAGCTACATTAGAGATGTCAGCATATAAACAAACACACACCTTTGGAAGTACGATATACCTTCCAGCAATAGTATCAGTATCTCTCAACGTCAGCCTTCCCCCTTTTTTCGCAATAACCTCACCATTCGTCCAATTATATATCCCATCCGGAAGTCCCAACATGCTCATCGCATCCGACACAAGTATCGTCCCGTCCACATGGGCATTATACGCAACCCTTATAAAGCTCGGATGGACATGAATATCATCCGCAATAATCCCATAGTACGGCCTCAACAATCCCTCCTGAGCACCCAATATTCCAAAGATCCCCGGGTCGCGATGATGCGGACGTGCTATGGCATTAAAGAGATGTGTGACCATTGTTATGCCAGAATCAACAGCACTCCACATTTCGTCGTATGTAGCGTTTGAATGCCCAGCGGAGACGACGATCCCGCGGGATGAAAGTTCTTTGATGATCCTGGGTGTTGTGGTTTTATCGATCTCGGGGGCGAGGGTAATCATTTTTATGGTTTTGGGGTTGAGGTTGGAAGGTCCGTAGCATGTCTCGAGGTCTATAATGCCGTTTGTGGGCCGCTGTAGAACTTCCCTGGAGTGGATCCCGTTCTTTAATGGGTTCAGGAAGGGGCCTTCACAGTGTGCTCCGAGCGACTCTGAACCGTCGGATGGGTTTCTTGTTGTCTGTGCTGCGAGATGTGGTAGGGCCTGGAGGTCAGCACTCACTGAGTTTATTGAGGTATGTGAACAAACCTTTTGGTAAACACTCGGCCTCTGGCTCGTCAATGTTGGTAGGTAACTTGTAACCCCAGTCTTGACCAGCTGTTTATTGACCATACTAAAACCCTCACGGTAATCGTCTGATGGCACCGAGAAATCGAATCCGTACCCGCCGTTGAGCTGCACATCGATGAGCCCCGGTACAAGGATACATCCGCCTAGATCGTGGGTCACGGAGGGCCGAGTGCTGTGTGAATAAAATACATGCTGTTGATCTATTATCCGCCCGGTTGTGGAGCTGATCCAAAGATCCCTCCCGGAAATCAGCTGATCTCCAATTGCGAGTCGGCAGTTGGTAAGTTTTATCATTTCATCATCGAGAGAAGAGGAAGAAGAAGAGGGGGAGGAGGAGGAGGAGGAGGTCATTATTGGGATGAAGGCAAGGGGAAGAGGGAAGCTTGAGAATTGTTGAGTCTGTCATGGTGAATGAGGATGGGAATGCGCTGGATTGAGGGGAGCATTATATCTAACCTCTAGTCAATGTATTTGACACATGTAGACTGCGGTGGATGCAATTCGTTCCTTTCCACGTGCACATAGTCGGACGATAATGATAATAGCGCAGATCTTAAGTAGCCGCCACCAAACGAAAAACCATCGGGTGACCATTGATGATCTTTATCCTCCACAATGGATCTAGATTTTATACCCGGTTCTATCCGATCGAAAGTCACTCTACTTCATTTGGACCCTTCATCAATACTACTCCCAAAAAGGCGAACGAAATTCATAGATACCTCCCCGCATCTCTTCTTCAGATCCTCATATTATAAATCCGTCCCACCGCCCGCCGCAGGGCTTATTATATATAGTGTGGGGTACCCAGACCACGATCTGCATCACAAACCCAACCGGCAGGACTTCGCCTCTCGTATGCACATATATAAGCATAAAAAAGCCTCACGGCTTTATATTCCCCGGTACCGCGCAGTCCTGGCCCGGCGCAAGACTGGAGGTGACTGCATGGCGAGGTTTACAGTCGGATAAGTATCCGGATCCGCGCGGAGGCTGGCCTGATAGTTGAAATGTGTTGAGACCGACCGTTTTTGCTAATTATGAGCGGGGATTACTTTACCCTTGGGATATATGCATCGGACACTGGGTTTTTGACAGCCGTTATTCCAGAGAAAGGGCAGCATTTCAAAAAATACATGTCTTTTGGTATGACATTATATAAACCAGGGATTTAACCTGGACCAAAAGTTGAATTACAGGATGGGCGGAAACATGTGCGTCAAAAAACCATGCGTTGTGTACTTCATCCTAACAGCAATATCAATTTAGCTGGTGCTTCAAACACTAGCTGTAGGTGCTGTAAACACCCGGGTTCGAAACCTCAAGGCGAAATCGCAACAAATGCCAATTGCAAGTGTGCTATAAACACTGGATTCAAACCCTCACAGCGTTCCAAACGTCAGTCCACTCATTCTTTTACCTTGACTTTCTTTACCTGCGCCGTTGAGATCCTGTACAATACGGTGGAAAACATTCCATATAAAAGAACTTGATAGCCTAGCCAACTGCAGGTGCTGTAAACACCCAAGTTCGAAACCTCCAGCCGTGTTATAAACATCAGGTGCTGTAACACTAGGTTCAAAACCTCACAGCGTTCCAAACGTCAGACCACAGGCTCAAGCTTATTTTTTTTACTACCTGTTGAGAACGTGCACAACACGGTGGAAAGTCATCCCATATACAAGAATTGATCATGATAGCTATATACAAGAACTACTAGCTTAGCTGGTGCAACAAACACTAAACAGGTGCTATAAACACCGCGGTTCGAAACCTCACTAGGCCATGATGATTTAAACATTGGATTCGAACCGATAATTGCAAGGCGCAATAAACGCTAGTTGTGTTATAAACACTACTTAAGTAGTTTTTCACCTCACAGCGTTCCAAACGTCAGGTCACGGGCTCAAGCTCACTTTTGCCTTGCATTAAATTTCCCCTGGCCATGGGCCGTTCAGACTCTATACAATACGGTAGAGAGTATCCCATATACAAGAGCTGATAGTTTAGCTTAGCTGGTGCTTCAAACACCAGGCAGGCAGGCAGGTACTGTAAACACCCAGGTTCGAAACCCCAAGCTAAGGCGCAACAAACGCCAGCCATTAGGTGCTATAAACACCAGGTAGGTTATAAAACCTCGCAACATTCTAAACGTCACTTCAGGCGCAATAAACGCCAACTATCAGGTGCTATAAATACTAGGTAGACTATAAACCCTCGTAACATTCCAAACGTCACTTCAGGCGCAATAAACGCCAATCAGGTACTACAAACATTAGGCTTTAACCCTCACAACGTTCCAAACGTCAGGCCTCATTTTTTTTACCTTGCCTCGGCCTGTACTCTCTACAATATATACGGTCCTTGTCGGGTTCTCTAGATCTAAACCACCTCAAGGCTTGTGAGACAATCGTTCTTTTACAATTGTTCTATCCTTTCCATAAGATATGCTAACGTTATAAATTCGGAACGTTAACAATTCTGCGTCAAGGCTCGGGGTATCGTCAAATTTTTGCTTACAGGCAGACAGGAACTCTTCCGCGGGGTTGGACAGCCTTACTGCACTGTAGATCTCAATCTCGGTAATCTTTAATCGGGCTTGACGATCCTTTTGGATGGAAAAAAATAAATATAAATTTCATTTCAACAATTATATCCTTCCCACTTCTATGTCCCCCCAATCCTCCCATTGGTATTGTATCATTCCAAGAAAATAATCACTCCGATTCCAACCCCCCCATCCCCATCCCCCATCCCCCATCCCCCAACCCAATCGCAAGCCAAAAAGACACAGGCCGCGCGCCGCAAAATCTATTACTCCCAAAAAAAGTCCAGAAAAAGCCCCCAAAATCTACGCCATCTTCTCCACCTCCATCCTAGCACTAAACATCCTCTCTTCCGCCTTCTTCACCAACTTCGTCGTCTGTTCCGCTAGTGTCAAGGTCAAAATCTACCCATCCACAATTAGCAGTTATACCACAAGACAGCCCGCTCGCACTCACCGTATGCGGTAAAATCCTCGCCAAATGTGCCGTGAAACCCTTATATATGGCCAGCACGCCTTCGGTCCTAACCGTCTTCATCAAACAATCAAATGCACTCTTATACTTATCTCCCGTCTGATTATACATCCTACTCATAACCGTATCCGGCGGATGCATAACACAACAAACCACAAACCCACTCGCCGCACTACTCGCCAGATGCAATCCCACCCCTTCCTGCATCCCAAGATGCTTCTGCAACCTCCTCTTCGCAAAAAAATACGTCGGCAACTGCACACTCGAGCCGAAACCCGTCCTTACCATCGCCGCGCCCGCACCACGCCATAACCCCACCGTCCCTTCACTCCTATAAATCTTCGCGAACCCATCAATTGCGCCTTTGTATTTATGTTGCGTTCCCACTGGCAAGAACGGGGAGTAACTTTGCAGTCTAGTTTTTATGAGAAAAAATGGAGATCCCACTGCGGCACCGAGTACACCAGAAGATGCACCGGCAAAGATGTTGATACCGAAGTTTTGCACGGAGGGGTCGTCGTAGAAGAGTTTTGTTACTGATCTTCGCGTGGGCTCGTAGAATCCCAGGCGGCAACCGTTGAGCATGATTTGGTAGCAGTAGGCGGTGCCGAGTCCTGCGAGAAGTCCTCGGAGTCCTTCGTTACGGAGGATTACCGTTACTCCCTGGAAGATACCCGTGTAGACGCGTTTTGTGGCGGCGGCAGAGGAGAGTTCACCTTGGAGTTGGAGGCTAGAAGGGTTAGCTGGGTGAGAGGATGAAGGGGAAGGGGAGCAGAAATATACCGTGTTTTCACTGTCTCGAATCCGTGGGTTACGGTGACTGCGCCGCAGGCTGCAATGCCGCCTGCTATGAAGGCGCCGGTGGTGGTGGACATTGTGGGTGGGTTGAGTGGATTGGTATGTGGAGAAGAAGGACTGATCGGAGCTGAAGTAGAGGATGGGGATGTGAGGATACTAATCAACGGACGAAGGAAAAATAGAAAGCCGGCCGGAAACACCGGAGGTACCCCGCCCGCCTTTTTGTCGGTGGATCGGTGGTTGTCGGTGTTGAGTGTCGTGTCTGGTTTCCCCTAAATTCGGGGAAATTTTTTAATGTTCACAGCTACCACCCTCACGAGAAATTACCGGAGCCAATTTTTGCGGGGGGGGGGAGGACAAGAACAAAAAAAAGGTGATGAGATTGGGAAAAGGTGGTGGTAGAAGCTGAAGCTTATATATATACTTCCACACACACGTTGTTCACCGACGCTCGGAATTTCGATAGATAGGCAAACATGGCATTCGTCCGAGAAGACTGCTGTGGAACTTTGACTACTCGAAGTATCTTTTGTTTGGTTGGTGGGTATTATTTTTCTGGGTTGCACAAAGAGCCTCAATCTGACTACCTACCGCACCGCTGTTAGGCCAGGGTCGGCGCGTCTTCCAGGCTAATATGAGTGAGCACATGAAGCACGCATAGAGCAACCACCAGCACAGCAGCTATCTCGCCCCACGACCTCTCGCAACCGCACCTCACGCAGCTATGCCCGCCCCCTCCATCCCTACCTCCAGGCCCCCGCGAGAACGCGAAGCCGTCAAGCTCTCCGACACAATCCACCGATTCCGACCCTCCAAGGCCTTCCAAAACATCTCTCCCGGCGCCGAAATCACCTCCTTAGACTTCGACGACAAAGGCGAGCTCTGCATCGCCTCAGCCGACGACGAAACCCTCCAACTCTACGACTGTCTCGCAGGAAAACACTCCAAAACCCTCTACTCCAAAAAATACGGCTGCCACCTCGCCAAATTCACGCACACCTCCACAAACGTAATCTACGCATCCACCAAAGGCGATGACACAATCCGGTACCTCTCTCTCCACGACAACACCTATATCCGGTACTTCCGTGGCCACCGACGGATCGTAAATTCTCTGGAAGTATCCCCAGTCGACGACCAATTCATATCCTGTTCCCACGACGACACCGTTCGTCTATGGGACCTAAAATCCCCTAACTGCCACGGCATCCTGAACCTCCCCTCCCCCACGCTCGCCGCGTTCGATCCATCGGGGATAATCTTCGCCGTTGCATCCCACGCCGCAGCTAACATTATGCTCTACGACCTCCGGAACTACGACAAGCAACCCTTCACCACCTTCACCGTTTCCGACGACGCCTACCTTTCCTCCTTCTCGTACCCCGCACGGATGCCGGCGTGGAGTAAACTCGAATTCTCGAACGACGGGAAACTTATGCTCTTAGGAACCCGGGGACACGCACATTACATCATTGATTCGTTTGCCGAAAACACCGCGAAATTCCTATACCGAGTTCACCGACCGAAAGGTCCAACGAACCCAAATAAGTCCGAGACGAGTGGGGATGTATGCTTTACTCCTGATGGGAGGTATATTATAGGAGGTCAAGGGGAGAGGAGTGTAGGGGTATGGGATACGGCGATGCCACCGGATGAGAAGAAGTCTTTGAAGCCGTTTTGTGAGTTGGTAGAGAACGGGAGGAGTATGGCGAGTTGTGTGGCGTTTAATCCGAGGACGAATTTATTTGCGACGGCGCATAAGGAAGCGGTGAGTTTACCTTGTGCCCTCCGGGGGGATGGTGGTGCTGATTGGAATAGGTTTTTTGGCTACCGGAACAACATGCGCCGGATCCACCACAGTCGCCGCAGCGGTAGTGGATGTGGGGGGGAGAGGGGGAAGTGTTGGGTTATGAATTTCATGTCTGTTTGTACTATTACAAGAATTAGTGCGGCGACCCGCCGGAGGTCTGCTATGCCGAAACTTGCTATCAATACCCCGTTGTGATGTATATCTGTTAACTCCGTTCACATACTCTATTTTACGGATATGTCGGGAACCACGTTAAGTTGTAGGAAGGGGTTGAGGTCGGGGAGTGAAGACACCGACTTGTTTCTAGCTAACTATTGTATCAATTCATTGTGGGGTATTGTGTTAACATTCGAGGTAAAAATAAATCAACATAACACCCACTACAGCATCGCATTGCATCAGGGTTTCATTAAAACCATTTCACCCATATACATCGTGAGGAGGAAAAAAATCGTACATCCATAACTTTTTGCCAAACACTTAACGCACCCTAGCAAACTGTGCAGCAAAAAATAGTTGGCTACAGCAGTATCACGAAAAGAGGAGGGAGGGGTATAATAGGAATATGATAACCCAGAATAACAGTCCTAAATTATTCTAAACAATCAAATCCCAACTGTCCCTCCTCCGATATTAGTAATGCATTGTTTTTTTTCATCTCCTTCCCGTCAACCACGTATCTGCAGTCAGGAATGTTTCGGCCTCTGTTTCCATGATACCCTCTGATTGCAGCACCTTGATGCCCGCCACAACCTGCCATCATCTGTCAACCAAGAACGTGGTGTAGAAATGAATAACTTACACCGTCCCAAACTCTGAACCCAAGTTCCAGATCCCCTATGATATCGACCGCCTGTGGAATCATTTCTCGCAACTTCTCCATATGCTTGCTCTTAACATCATCGGAGGTTGGCTCTGACTCGCTGCAGAGCTCGTCGAGATATGTCTTCGCGGCGATCCCCAAGCAGGAATTCGCTTCGTCGATGAATGGTAGGCTATTCGGGATTAGCTCTGGGATCCTAAACCGAAGAATCGTACGGTATACCATAGACCCAGCTCTGACCAATCGTTTCTACCTTCTCTTTCCACGTCGCCAGCCATCAACATGTTTACCAGAGTCATCTCGGTGAAATTTCTTAGCTCTCGCGTGAGTGCACGGCTGAAACTGTTGAAGGCTAGAAGGTTTCTGCTTAGCGGACCAGTGTAGCCAATTGCCTTGTGATCCATGTTGACTAATCCACAAACTCGCGAGACGAGCATTGTGTTTGCCTTATCCTTGTCTACAAAGGTCAGTAGATGTTACACCTCAAGACAGCAAGAAACACACCTGTGCCACGGACAGGAGCTCCTGAAAATGACGGTATGAAGTTGTCCGGCTTCAGAACCTTCATGCGGTATAGCTCAAAAGCAATATATAAAGGCATAATCAAGCTCTCATCCTCTGTATCGAGGTTCTTGATAGCGGCAACCAACGACCGACCCCAGGCCGTCAATTTATGGGTTTCTCCGTCAATAAATTCGCGCATCTGAAGTACGCGCCAGAGTGTATTGACTCTAACCTCATCCTCTGTAACCAGTAGCTTTAAATCAGTTAGTATAAAATGCCAAGACACCGCCGGAAAACAGAGACGAATACCTGCTCTGGGTTTTTATGAACTATAGTCTGTGCAGCAAACTCTTCATCCTCCAATGAAGTGATACAGAAGGCGAATTCACCCCAAGGCTATCCGCTGGTTAGCATGTAGTTGTTTCAGACACTTTGGGCTGTACCTTTTGCTTGTCCATCACCGGTCTCCAAACAACTTCTCTAACGTTCCACGCCTGTGCTACCTCTGAAGGACATGGGATCTCCTTATGAACCAATGTCTTCGGGTAGGCCACGTCAAACCAGTTGTAAACCTTGACCTCGGGAGCCACCCAGTACCTATGCATCGATTTGGCAAGGAGCGACAGTGACTCGGTCCGCATCACATTTAAATTTGTCAAGAACTTTTTGTACTCTTCAGACTCGTTGTTATCCAGAGGCGCAGTTTGAATAAATTCGCAGGTCGTAATCATGTCCAACACCTGCGGGCCAATCATGCCACGAGAAAGATAGAAATAGAGTTCTTCAGGAAGACGCTGCCCGATAAACTCGTGAACATCATTAGGCGACTCTGCCAACTCCAACTGTTCCACTTTGCCATCTTTGGTCATGATGACATGGTGCTTGATTGCAGCACGAGCTTTTCTGAATTTAGCCAGGTAATCGCCATTATCAGGGTGCGAATTAATTGCAAGCGAGACGGTCCTAAGTCTCTTTAGCAATGACACCGCATCTGAAAATTGCGCAGCCGAATTTTCAAACGGCGGAAAGGTGCGCAGAAACGAGCACCCAGAAAGAAGGATAGCATCGGTAAATTGGTCGTTCAAGAGCAGTACGTCCTGGCGAAGTCTAGACTTCTGGACAAAGGTAAATTGGCTCGTGCTAAGGTTAAAATTGATAATAACTTTCTCGACATCGAAAAGAAACATCTCTGAACTGGAGTATATTGCATCGACATAACCCTTCTTCTCGAGATATGCCAACTGTAATTACCATGGTAAGAATGGTATGTACATCCACATAGACTCGGAAATAACTGACCTGTGGCCAAGCTGCATAGGGAGCAACCTGAAAATCAATCTTCTCATCCCGCAAGATCCTCATAACAACACGAAACAGCTCCACAGCAGAAATAACGCCCGCCTGTCCAAATGCCTCCACGGCATCCATGGCTTGGCCCCTGTCGTAGAGCTCCCATGCTCGAGTACGAAGCTTGGTAGAGTTGTCCGGTGCAGAGAATGGCTTCTCCGTGGGAGCTATAAGGATTCCACTGAAAACAAAGACGGGCTTGATTCCGGCATCACGCAACTCGCGAACATCTTGCTGGATGGTGGTCTTCAAGCTGAACGGAAATCCACCAAGAGCTGACACCAAAGGTTCCTTAAGCTGCGACGTAAGGGCCTTCTGGAGGTAATGATGAGCGTCAATCCCAATTGCCGAGTCCTTAAGTACTGAAAGCGGGAGAAGTTGTGCCCGGCCGTTTGCCTGCGAGAAGGCATCGAAGGTACGGGGTGGACCTATTCAACAGTCAGTCTATGCACTCGTGAAGGTGATGGATATGTAAAGGTATAAGGGTACGCACTGATTGGAACAGTCATAGTTAACGGCGCAACGTCTGCGGATTTGACGGATTCAAGTTGGCGGGGTGCTATGCCTAGCTTCTACCGGGGATGCGAGTTGGGGGTCCGAAAAAGGGACTCGGGTGTGCCGGGTAAATGCTGAATTTTGAACAACAGGGAAATAGATGATAGTCGAGAAGGAGAGTAAGAAGAAGACAATGAGAACAGAAAGAGAGAGGAGAATATATGACTGCTAAAACACAAAGGCTGAGCACATAGGCGGTTGTGTTGAAGTTAAAACAAGACTTCAGGCTGCATCCAAGAGCCTCCCTCAGCCTCCAGCCCCACATTGCATTCTCCAAACCCCAACTAAGAACCAAACCATTGATTTCAAATATTAGCGCTTAATTTGAAGTCTGAAGAACACACTTGTGCCAGAGAACATCTAAAATGAATCGAAGCGCCGGGGCGGCTATAACTAGAGATGCTGTGAATAACATCGGCACTCTCCGCTTCTACCCCGCCAGCTCCCTTATCATCCCCGGACGAATGCCTGCCAAATGAAGATACAAAGACGCGGATACACGATGTCCTATATTTGAACAACAATATTACTATTACCGCTGACCGACCCACCTGCCATTGCCTGTCCATGATTTCTCTGGACTCTACAATTCCAACAACCTGAGAACCGTTGTCACAACAAGGCATTGGGCCTTACTGGAACATTTAGAAACAACACTACTAGACTGAGCCTTAATCTCAAGGCGTCAACATGCCCAAAGCCGCTGCACCAATAGACGTCATCACACTCGAGGACACCAAGGAATGTGCACAGAAACTTCTCGAGGCGGCCCGCACGCTCGGATTCGTCTACATTACTCTGAAGGACACCAATATCACAACTGAGAATGTGTCAGAGATGTTCAAGATTGTACGCTTCTTCAACCTGAACTAGGATGCAGTCTTAACACTCTAAAGGCGCAAGAATTCTTTGCCTCCCCCGAGTCAGAGAAGGCAAACTGTGCTATCTCCGCCGACAACAAAGGCTGGAGCGGTATGTTTTCGGAAACCCTCGATCCAACAAACCAAAAGCGAGGTGACTTCAAGCAGTACGGCTCTACCTCACTCTGCTTCTAGAAGGCCATCACTAATACCTTCTAGAGCTATGAATTTTGGTGAATTCACTGCATCAGGCGAACCACAACAACCAATAACCCCAACTCTCTCCCCACACATTCCCACAATCGCAAACTTCTCCTCACTTTGTGCCGCTCTCTCCCGCCGCCTCCTCCGCCTCTTCGCACAAGCTCTCGAAATCTCGCCCTCCGTCGGCGGCACCGAGTACTTCACCCCTTCCCACACTTCGACGAACGGCCCTTCGGGCTCCATCATGCGTTTGCTCTTCTACCCGGCCTCTCCTCCAGACTATAACCCTACCACCGACCTCCGCGCCGGCGCCCACAGCGACTACGGTTCTATAACGCTTCTTTTCCAGCACAAAAATGAAACGGGGCTCGAAATCCTCTCTCCACAGGGCGGATGGAGTCCAGTCCCCGTCGTTCCGGAGGCTATCTGCGTCAACATCGGGGACCTGCTGAGCTACTGGACTGGCGGGTTGTTACGAAGTACCGTGCATCGTGTGGTTGTTCCTACAGATGAGAACGGCGAGCTGAGCAAGAGTGAGCGGTACTCGATGGCTTATTTCTGCCATCCGGTGGATTCTACGCCGTTGGAGGCGATTCCGAGTGAGATTGTTAGGGCACGCGGAGAGAGAGGCGCGAATGATAGTGAGCGGAAGGTGATGACTGCTGCTGAACACTTGAAGAGTCGACTGGCGGCTACTTATGGGTGGAAGAGTTGAGTCGTGCCATGCATTGTACATAGACTTGGGATTATGGGATTGTTTCGCGTTGGGATTTGGTATCATCGTCGTCAAGACCCGGTAATGGTTGTAGATTTTCGTGGCCCAACAATAGAGTACATCGTAACCCTCCGAAAACAGTTTAATTTCATTCTATCATAACATCAACAACCCACGTGCCCCTCTTAAATTTTTTTTTTTTTCCGTTAACCTATATCTATACCGACTAGAATCCGAATCAGCATTACATACCCTCTCCATCTTCTTCAATCCAATTCAGGGGACGTAAAAAAAAACACGCGTGTCAGATCAAGTGTAGATTAAGAGATATCCATCATTCCATCCTCTACACACATACACGAAGCCCACCATTCTGGCCGAAACCAGACGGGGAAAAGTCGCGTTGTGTGCCCGGTATGGTGCGAGAATGTGATCGGAATTGCAGAACTCTTTTGCTCATCATTTTACGGGGAAGGGAAGGGAAGAGTGGGTAAAGGAGACGTACCAAGCAGAACCGAATGGTTGTAGTAGTAGTGATGATGATGCGGGTGGAGTGGGTGTGAAGTGATGGGAAGGAAGGGAGAAAAGGTTGTCTCGGCCCGGATGTTAGTGCCAAGGATGAATTTTCCGATGTTCCGGTGTTCCGGTGTTCCGATGTTCCGGTATACCATTTTCTCACTCGACTGCGCTGTGAAGTAACTGAAGGAAACCCATTCAATTTTTCCATCATCGGTCGACAATTGTGTGCTAAAATTACATATGCGATGTGGATTTCCCATCCTTGAAAGAAAAGAAAAGAAGCCTCCCACCTCCCCCAAAGATCATTATCATCTCTCGTCATTTGTAAAGATATCCAAACCTGAGATATTAGTAGGTAGTAGTACTATCACAAAGGAGGTCCAAACGAGGCGAGCGAAACAAAAGAGAAAACCCACACCGGACAGTAAGACAAGCAGGACAATACAGCACCAGCATAAAGAAAAGAAAGAGAAATTCCCGCGTCGCTCAAAACCATGCTATATGAACACCATGCGCGCAAATTAAGCAATATCATAAGGAGTAGGTTGGGTTGCAGTGGTGTAGGGCTCGCAAGGCTCCTCACTACCCTTATTCAAAAGAACGGGATTGTGAGTGTTGTTTGCGCCGTAACCCGTATTTCCGTTGCTGTCTCCAGTGTTTCCGCCGACATATCCAGAGACACCCTCTTGTCCAAGATAGCCGCTATCCCTAGAGTGGCCGTTTGCAGAGGTGTCCTGGTCCTTCACGCTACGACGATGAGCATGAGGCGACTTGCGGGTGACTGGAGTAGGTTGGGGAAGATTAGTAGTTGGGCTTGCGGAGCTGATAGAGAAGACATCACTCTCCCATCTGTCACCCTGGAGAGCCTGGTTCTTGAACTCAGTGGCCCTAGTGGAGATACCGCCGGGCAGCTTGATGTGCGAAAAAATGGAGTCCTCAGTGGTCACGGCCATCTTCGCGTGTTTGTCGGCAGTCCTTGCTTCGGCCTTCTGCTTGCGAGCCATAATTTCCTTCTGGAAGGCCTTGTAGTAGCGGCTGTAGATGTTTTGAGCGCTCTCAGGATCGGGATTGTCCTCCAGCTCACGTTCGACCTTCTGCTCTTCCTGGTAGACTCGATAGCAGAATGCATCAAAGTCACTAAAAGTGCGCCGGATCTGCTGCTCGATAACCTTGACAATGACAGGCTTCAACACCTTGAGGAGGAGCGGCTTAAAGAGACCAAACAAAGCCTTATGTTTGGACTGCTTGAGCTTGATGCTCAAATGCTTGACATTGACCTTAATAGTGTCAACCTTGAAGAATCTAGCGCGGTCGTGCTTCTCAGCAGTCGAGAGCTGAAGCTTGAATCCGAAGCCCTCACCACCAAGGAAGACGTCCATAATACCAGTGTCGGTAATAGAAGGGAAGCCCTGCTTGCGCCTGACGTAGTAACTGATGTCCCTTAGGTCGCACTGAATCTGCGAAGCAGAAACCGTGACTTTCTGTGAGTGCTTACTGGAGGTAGTCTTACGTCCGAAGCGGTAATGGAGATCATTATCAATCTCGAGGACATTTGGCATCAAGTTGTCACTCTCGATAACTAAGTTTTCGACGACCGCATCAAACTGTTTGTCGGAATACTCAATGCGAGGTACTGGAACATAGCGGACACTCTCAAAGATGTCAGGAATGATAATCTGTGTAATATCCTTGATGAGATACTTCTTGAAGATGGGTTTGCCGTTCTCGTCGTTTCCAAGATCATTGAAGAGCTTCTGTAAAGCATTTCCGAAGCGCTTGTTGTCGGGATCGGCTACAAACTGGTCGCCCATGAACTGCACCTCGTCCATCAGGCGGTCGGTGTGGTTGCGATAACGGTTACGGAGCAAAAAGTTTCCTTGGTCGTAGAGCTTATGATACTCGTCAGTCGAAGCAGGCTCCATGATGTATCCCTGCTGCTGTAGGCACTTTCGAATGTATGCACTAACCGAACGGAACCAGTTCTTGAGTTCTGGGTCGCGGTCGGCATCGCGGTAAATGTCGTTGATGGCGTCAATCAAATCGTCGGCGCTGGTGTTGTTTGCAAACCTCTCGAGGAGAACCTTGAGACTGTTCTCGGCGCTTTGGAGGTAGTTATCCTGGTGGGCATCCTTAACCTGTCCAGCACCTTGAGAGGCGATAGTCTTTCCGTGACCAGAGTAGGTCTCAGCCAAAGTGATGAGGGTGTTGATCGCCTCGTTGTAATCCTGATGACCCTGAATCTCGATGACCATCTTTTTGAGACGCCAGATAGTCTGCTCACGACGTTCCTGTGGCATCTTTCCCTTGAGGTATTTCTGGGTGCGATCACGATACTCGCGGGCCTTCTGCTTCTGGTCCTCAGGTACGTTCTCATCCACGCGACTGGTCAAATCATTGACACCTGCACTGAGGCCACTCCTAGCATCGAAACTAGATTGTGTTCCTTGACGCTGATCATAAGCAGCGCGCTCAGCTGTATCACGAGGGTTCCGAGAACCATGAGGGTCGGCAGCCTGGGTAGCGTTTCCTGCAACATCGCGAACTTCGTCTCGACTGATAGGCTTGTTCCGGTCAATTTTACCGCGGAACTGCTGCTTGATGTTGTTTGTGGAGAAATTTGGAGTATCGTGCCACTCATGGTCCGCAGCAGGGTTGTCGATCTGGTTGAGCTGTTCCTGAGTAGGGTTGACGCGGGAAGCAGCCTTTGTGGCAGCATCACCAGCAATATCTCGTAGGAGAATGACAGCGTCGTTCAAAAGCTTTCGGAACTGACTAGACGGGTTTTAGCATGAATCTATCCATAGAATATACAAATTGTACTTACCCATTGGTGAGTATCAGTTGACCCAAAGTCTTCAAGCCCTCCAAACCCTGCTGAGCATCTCTGTTGACGGAATCTTTGTCGACAGGCGCACCAGGTGTTCCCGCTGGGACGCCCTTCTGACTGAGCTGGGTGGCATTCCAAATAAACTCTTGAAGAGCTTGATCATAGTTCTTGGTAAGGAGTAATCGCTTAGCCTCTTCAACAACGATGCGAAAGTCCTCCAAGATTGCCTTTCCTTCTGAGGAAAGCTGGTCATTGGGATTCCGTAGCTTGTTGTGGTTGAGAAAGCTTGAGAGAGCGACGTCAATCTGCTTGTTGGAAGGAAGCTTGCCATTTGCGAAAGCTGCAAACAATGCCAGCGTCAGAATCTAGTAAAGACGAACAGGATCTATGATAAAAGATACCAGTATAAATGCCATACAGGCGAAGCTTGTTCTCAACATCACGGTCCCTCTGCTGGGTGTTTGTAGGAACGTTTACTGAGTTACTCATGGTCGTGTTTGTACTGATGTATGGATTGATTGAACTGATGGTTGAACTAGAGTATTAGAGGAGCTTGTGGTACTCGATTGATGGATGTATTGCAGTGTTGTGTCGTAAAGGGGGGGAGAAAGGATTCGTAGTGTTTGTTTAGTGTGTGGGTATCGTAGCTGTGACAGCAGAATGAAGAAAGGATATGGGGTTCCGTGGATGGGGAAGTGAGGTTTTAAGTAACGGGGGCAAGGGCACAAAGCAGGATTGAAGGAAGAAAAATCTACGAGGGCCGCATTAGAATGGGTTGGTGATGGGTGTGCACGTAGGACTCTTAAGGCGGCGTCATAGCTCATAACTCGTTGCTTGCTGCGTAGCAGTGACGAAACCCCTAATCCTTATAGGAACTTGGAGCTACATCATCGCCTGCAAGCACACTTTTGGTGCGTTGGATTAGGGAGAGATCGCCTTGGAATCTCTCGCGTGCGCCATGTGCCTTGTCAATCTTGCCAATTGCAATTCTTGCGAAAACCAGAGACAGGGAATGCTGCAAATCAACGGCGTTGGTGCGATCTTAAAGTTTGGTGCCCCGTTGAACCTGTTCAGTCATGACGAATGACGCAAGGTGGCGCGCCACAACTCTAATCACCAGCCACCAGCCACTGCCGTTGCAACCCCTCAAGCTCTCAGTCACGTCGCACCACTTACCGCCACGTACAAGTCTAGACTACTGCTATCAGCATGGCCCCTCCTAAGAAGACGCCAGGAAGATCCAGGTCAACAGTATCCAAGAAACGGCAAACTACCCTCAACTTTGCACCTTTGTCCTCTCCTACCACACGTCACTCTAGCCGGATCAGTAGCTCACGATGTGTCCCCTTACCGGACAACAGCAGCGCCAAATCAACCCCGACATCAACCCCAAGGAAAAACACCACCATAGAGGTCGTTATTTTGACGCCACGAAAGCAAGGCAACACACAAATAGCACCTATACTGATCGATGAAACTTCCGAAGACGAGGTGCCAATTCAAAACTCACGAACAGCACCTATACTAGTCGATGACAACACCGAGGACGAGGAGCCAATTCAGAGCTCCGGCAAGCGGCGCAGACCATCTCGCCCGGTGGTTTTGGATGACGACGAAAATGAGAGCGACGCAATGCCAGTTATCCAGCTTCTGCAACGCAACCGAGAGGCCCCGAAGGAAGTGACCTTTGCTTCAGCGGTTGACGGAGAGGGTGCGATCGCAGAGGGCAGCGAAAGTGACGCCACTCCACGGGCTCGGAGAAAGCGCCTGAAGTCTCTTGGAGAAGAAGAAGATGATGGTGACGACGACGACGACGACGATATAATTTCACCCGCAACAAAGCGTATGCGAAAGCTCACTACTATGCTTGGAGGCAAGAGTCAAGAGCAACCAATGGAGCAATCACATAGTCATGAAGATGAAGATGAAGCACCAAGCAGCACCCATGTGGAACCACCAGAAAGTGAAGTTGATCCAGAGATACGGTCAGCTCATGGCGGCGGATCTGATACCGATGACCTTGAGATTCTCCCGCCAACTACAGCCACTGCCGAAGATGAGAGTGGTATGGGCAGCGATTACGAGTTGGCACTCGAAACCCGTAGGCATAGCAAAATCCAAATAACAGGCATATACCCATCTGACTTGCTCCATAGCAACCATGAAGTCGAGGACCCGATACGCGGGCTCTTCTAATAAAAAGAATACGTCGCGGCAAAAGACCTTAGCAATAATGAGAGCCGAGCGTGAACGTAGAAACAATAGCGGCATGTCTTCGCCCCTACCCAATAACAATAATTCCGATGCGGAAGACGAGGAAGAAGACTACGATGAAGAGTCAACTTCACATCTCTATGAAGATCTCAACGCCAATCTACCAGACTTCGTAGTAGAAGATGAGGAAGATGACCTTCTCGGCGCTCCCGACGACGTCGAAATGCCTCTCGAGTTCACATCCGCCTCCCATGCCTCAAACAGGGAGCAATTCAAAGTTTATGTGGAGTTTCTGATCCATGACGTACTCTTCCCCGGGCTGGTAACCAGAGACTCCAGGGTAATAAACGCCATTCATCGACTCGATACGTACGTTTCTGGCCTGAATGACTCGGTGATAAAGTCCGGAGCGTGGAGACCAGCGTTCACGCGAGCAATGAAGGCAAGACCAAAATTGATCACCTCAACGTGTTTCCCCATAGATCATTGCGATGCTTGTAATCGGAACAAACAGAGTTGCACCAATAAAGTACAGTTCACAGGCAAACGGTATGATAGGGATACATTGGACGACCTCTCTAGCGATGAGGATGAAGAAACTCAAGACTCGAATGGCGAAGCTCTTGAGCCCGAAGATACTTTATTTGCGTTAGGAAGCCATTGCTTTCTTAGAACTAAAAGTGCGCACGTGTTGTCTCACTGGAAGAAGGAGTTAAAGGGCTGGGTTTCAGATGCGTTGGTACGAGGTGGTTATATTGACGAGGATGGGGATATAGCGGATGATGGAGTGACGGATATGAATGATCAAGGTGAGAGACGGACTTTTTTCTTCTCTCGTTCCCAAATTTCTAGCCTCGTTTGCAAGCTCGATTTATTTTTGAGACTGGGCACGAGACAAGGCTTTCTTGCTGAATTTGATGATCATCTCTAACAGCTTTCAGAAAAGGGAGAATGGGGGCGTGATGTTTGCGAAGTTTTAAATGATAATATCGATGAATTATACTACGATTTTGACATGACAATAAAAACGGCTAGGGAGAGCATGGTAAGCACACAAGCCCATAACTTCCGATGAGCACACATTTTAACGCACTACGCAGCGTCCAAAAAACTTCAGGAGTAATGCAACCCGAGCATATTTTTAAGGATTTGGATTTGGATGGACTACTTAGCATGGAAAGACGTCGTTATAGCTTAACTACCTTAGTTCACGGTCTGGGGTGGAATCAAGGGAACTCCTGTTCGAATAAGCTTCTATCCGTATCCTTCGTAGCTCGTTCCGGTATACATGTGTGACGAACCGCAAAAAAAGCTTACCGTAGCACTTTCGTAACCCACAAAGCTTCACAACCACCTTTACCATCAACTCATGGTTTCTTCCCCTTCTTCTTCTTTCCCTTGCCTTTCGCCACTGCCGGCTCCGAGCTTGCTGGTATCGCAGGTGCAGCAGTTTCGACTTCAACTCCCACCGCCGCATCCATTATCGCAGTGTCTGCAGAGTACCCAAGTCAACCCTCTCCTTTCCCTCCTCTCTTCTCTTCATCATACCTTTCTCCACCACCTCCGGCGCCCCCATCTGCTCTCTCGCCAATCGGTGTAGTCCCGCAATTAACCGACCCACATCGGCGATCTTGGTAGTCTTGAACTTAATGACGGCACCCGAGACGGGATCGTAGGTTTTGAGCGTGAGAGTTCCTTTGCCCGGTGTCGCGGCGTGGTATGTAATCGTGATTTTTGTCTGTTTGCTGGGGGTGATTAGTTATTACTAGAGGATGGTAACGGGAGGGCGACGGACGGAAGCGGGGTATGCGCGGAGAAGTTGCAGCGATGAGGTTTGGAATTCTTGCGGCGTGGTGGTGAGCTTCATGATGGTGTGAGGTGGGGGAAGAGGTGGGAACAGAGCCGCACTTTAACTTTTGCTTTGGAGTACAGAGTATACTCGACGGATTTTCTAGTTTCTGGAAATCAGAAAACCCTAACCCACCCCTAAAAATGACTTATAATGGCTAGCCTTGGCACTTATAATAACTCTTGTAACTTGAAAACCCATAGGTACACCGCCTAATATAGTTAGCGTATATATTATCACCATTTATAGTAATTTCCGGGAATTAAAAAATGTGCAGACCATACCAATGTGTAAAGCAGCCATTCTACCTACCATATACGGCAATTATCATGCGCTAACTATATTGGGCGGTGTACCTCTTAAGTGAGAGAATACGGTAGCACATCTTCCAGAACGATATCTTCTCCGTTTTCCTCCAAAAGTCGGAAGTAGAAGGGTTTCCTTGAGCTTCATCAGCTGGAGGTGAAGGCAAGTGTCCAAAGCCATAATCGTGGTATATACCGTATTTTATCACTTAAGAGGTACAGGCCTGATACGGCTAGCGTATATATTATCACCATTTATAGTAATTTCTGGAAATTAAAAAATGTGCACAGGCCATGCCAAGGTGTAAAGCAGCCCACTTCGGGTATTCTACCTACCATATACGGCAATTATTATGCGCTAACTATATTGGGAGGTGTACCTCTTAAGTGAAATACGGTTTTGTTTGTTTTGTTTTAATCATACTGTATTCACTCTATTTAGAGTATGACAGACCCTAATCCCCGGGCAAGCCGGCTAGATAGCGAAGCTCCGCAACTGCTACCGGTCGTCCCCTGACAAAAGAAAGCAAAAGCAAAAAGTAAAAAGATTGATAAGAACATAAGACAAGAACCGAAAAGAGAGACCATCGAACCAAAGACCCCCGAAGAACCTCACTCCTCCACTCGCTTGGGCGGGAACAGTGAAATACGGTATGTGCCTGCAACCGCTGGCGAGATGACTGCCGTTTTACCAACTCGTCACAGAACCAAATTTATTTGTTACCTATACCGGCGCAACAGTTTCAACACTGTAAGGATTGAGAAGTTGGATTTCCAAAACGAGTCCCTGACCGAGTGTCGTGTGGACCCCCATTGATTAGGAGTATCGAGGTACTGTACCGGGCTTTGAGGTTACAAAGTCACCTGTCACCTTGAAAATATTTTATTGCATTTTGGTCCACTCTTGACCATTCAATAATAGAAAGAAAGTGTCACGTTGAAAAAGCGTTGTAACCTCAAAGCCCGGTACAGTATACCAGAAGCATACGAACAGACTATACTTGTCGTATGGCTCCTCCACAAAAACCTTGATGGGTATTATGTCTACCTTCTGTCATGATTCCACCCAATGGTGGTGGGAGAACGAAAAAGAGGAGATGAGTAGCCAGGGTTTCTTGAATCATCAAGAGCGTGGGAAACTGCGTATGAACACTGTCATCAGGGGGTATCCGTTCCGCAAAAATAGTGGTTTTGTCAGTGTCAATTTCTGCTGTTCCATAATCAAGAATTATCAGCGGTGGATTTCAGCTGATGGTCTCGAGAGGTAGATGTGAAGATGGACCAAGACAGAATATTGATAAAGACGGGCAGAACCATAAAGAATACAAAGAGCAGGCTCAAGCCTGCAGTGCCGTTTAGAACGTTGCGAGGGCTTCGAACCCTGTTCGAGCACAATTGAGTTGGGAGCCCGTCGACGTCGTCTGGACTGCTATTTCCAACGAAGAGCAAGGCAAAAGAACGACCATTGAAGGCTTTGAGCCTATGGCCTGACGTTGGTTTCATACCAGTGTTTACAGCACCCAATGTTTAAAGCATGGCCTGGTAAGGTTTCGAACTCAGGTGTTTACAGCATCTGCAGCTGGGTGTTTGATGCACCAGATAAGCTAGCAGTTCTTGTATATGGGATGCTTTCCACCGTATTGTACAAGTTCTCAACTACCTGGGGTAAAATAAGGTAAGGTAAAGGAATGAGCACTGCAGGCTTTGAGCCTGTGGCCTGATGATGAGAGTTTAAATCAGTGTTTACAGCACCCGATATCGGCGTTTAAATCATCACCTGGTAGCTTTTTCGTCAGCGAAAAAAGAGCGTCCGAGACTACGCTTGGCCTAGTGAGGTTTTGAACTTGGGCACCTAGTACTATTTGAAACATCAGATAAGCTATCAAGTTTTCATATATGCTTCCACTAGCTACCTTATAAACATCGACTAAAACCTACACAACGCAATACATGCAATTATTTCATCAGCATCCAGTAAATTTTTGCGACTCTGTGTGATGGTTTGCGTGTGGATGATGAATATAGTGATAGCATCGAATATCATCAGTGTGAGCCAGGGTATCGATATACAATTTGATTCCCCCCTTCATTAATGAGGTGCGGAGAGCTGCCTGGGCTCAGTATCGGCAACATTTCGTTATGATCACTCGATTATATAATTGCGGACGGTACCAGTACCCCGCAATAAACCTCAGACCGAAGCACTACATTATATCTTTGCCATGTTTATGAAACTGGCAGGAGCTATGGCAAAAAGATCAAATGAGCATGAGCCATCTCAAAGTCCAACAACACTCAGAATCGGCCCTACTAACATTGACGAACATCTGTTTCCCACATTTTTTTATAGAAAGAACGGTATACATAACTGGTGACGTTTCATAAAGGAGCTCTGTACCCGCAAAGACAAATTCACCGCCGGACCCAACTTCTCATCAAAAAACCCCCACGAATCATTTCCCATGACTCAATATCCTCCCCTTGGCAATCTACCCACCTTCAATCCCGAAACCTCAAACGCATCTACGTCAACACACCCACCCTCCACTCACCCCCTCACCCCCTCCTACCAAATAGTATTCAAGATGGTATACTTCGCTTCCATTCCCCCCCCCCCCCAATTCCGACCAGCCAGCTAACAAAACATTAATTACATTTAGGGCGGCGGCGGCAAGATCCCGTAAGGCACCTCTCCACCACATCTCCGACCCACCAACGAGGTTGACAAAACCTAGGTACCCTAAACATGTGTGGTCCCCCTCTGGAGGATGGTATTCGCGACCGAGCAACTGGAAAGCCAACACAGCGGTGATGTTCGCGGTCATTGCTGGAGTCGCAGCAATGGCATGGAAAACCTCGGCTGATCGTGAGGTCCGCACGAGGATGCCGGATCCTGACAGAGTTTTTCCTAGTCGACGTACGTTTTCGTTCTGGGGGAGGGGGAGGAGGAGGAGGGAAAGATGGGCTAATTGGTGATGCCTATAGACTGGAGCAAGCAGATTATAGAGTTTGAGAAGGCAAAGCGGGAAGAACAGCAGTAGACGGTGGTGGCGCAACCTTGACAATAGCGATATGGATCGGATGGAGGGGTTTTGGAGTTTGTACACGATGGTGGAGGGTAATTTCTGCGCATCTGAATCGTTGGGACCTGAAGCATATTCACCCACTCACATCCACTGTGGTTGGGAAGCTGCACCAAAGGTGATCGTATATCAAAAAAATATCCCCAGAGCTCCATACACACATCCTAAACATACAATTGTACAAAGCATTAAACTTTTTGAAACAAACCAAACTATAAACCTATCTTATGATAATGGTATGAAGTTATAAACAAAAGTACAAAATCGAGCCCTGTTCAGTTAGTAGGAGCGAATATACAAGCAAGTTCAAAGGTATACCTAAACACCCAAATAACAGGGGAATGAACATACTTAGCATTGGTAAAGAGAAACGAGGAAAGCCAATAATTCAGACGAAAAGCGCCAGAGAAAGAATAAAGATCCGAGGCCTTCTATACCATGCAATCCCACTATCCTTCCGAATCCAGAACAATGAATACCGGCGGATGATAGCAAAAGAATCAGAAATTTCAGTGTCTTGTCTCTCCTTCTCTTTTGGCAAAGTAATATGCTAGCAAGTTTTGATGACCAGACTTCAAACCCTTCAGTATGTCATCAAAAAGTCTCTGATCATCGTTGAGCTTGCTGTGCATCTCAATGCACATTGTCACACACGAACGCCGAACTTCAGAGTCTTCGTCCTCAAGGGACTGATAAGGAAATTAGTTGTGTCCGAGAGATATGGAAGGACAAAACATACTTTGACAGCCAACTCTCCCAATCGTGCAAACTGAGCCTCCAAAGACGAAGGCCTGCTCGCTCTGACTAAAGCCGCCAGACATGAAAGACTCATACACCAACCTTGAGTTGGTAGCCTAAAGGATGGGTTTCCATCTTGCAGGGTGAATTTGAGGATTGCGTCTATCCCGGCTTTGGGGTCCGCAACCTGCATATACTCTTCTGATATCTCTTCAATAGCCGTAGTGACCTGAGATTGAAGGGGGTATTTGCCGCGGATTGAGATAAGCGTGGATAAGATTCCTGCCTCTTGTCGTGCAAAATAAGGTGCCGCTTTCGACAGCAATTGTTTGAAAACCAACAACGCTTGAACTCTCAGATCCGTGGCTCGTGTTGGCTCAATCTAAAGGGGTAGTTTATCAGTTTAGTGAATAGCTAGAACTCGGGAGTACAGAACATACATCATCGGCCGTGAGATACTCAAGGAGAGACGTGAGAAGCTCTTGGAATACTGGTCCGCCCTGCCAGATATCATGGAGATCTTCTCCATTGGCTTCTTGTAACGGCTCCCTGACGGGATTCTCCCTCACAATCCCAATCAACTTCCTAAATGCCTGGGTATCAATGTCACGAGTTTGAAGCCTCTCGATGAGGGTAGCCAGTAGCCGAGCAGAATCTCCAGGCGTCTTTGGAAGGTTAGTGTTGGTACTAGCTAGCTTCCCGACCTTGTAATTTTGCCAATCTTTGCCTGCTGATATAGTGCACCTTTCCAGGGCGTTGCTGGTAGCAACTGCACCATTCGATTCGATAATTGGGTCCTGGTAAACCCTGATGGAAGGGTTCTCGTCCTGCCGTCCGGCTCTCCTCGGTGATATATTTGAGTCTATAGGCGTCCCTCGCTCCGGAGTTGACGGCAATGGCGGGAGGGTCTTCAAGTTATCGTGGTCCAGTGCGGATTGCGGCGGCGGTGTGACGGGCCGAGGTGCTGGGGGAATATCAATCATCGACAAACCCTCAAAGTCCGCTGCGGCGGAGTTTGCTGTCTCGCGGACTCGTGAAGACTGCATTGTACCTCCTACTTGAGGTACAGATCCTAAAACTTGTTCGACATCCGCAACCTTCTCTTCCACAATGATTGATTCTGCGTCATCCTCAACATTAACACCCCATGCCTTTCGGAGCTCCTTAGCTATTGAGGGTTCGAATGTAGCCAGAGTCTTTGTGAACGTTTCTCCATCTAGCCGTTGAAGATTCTTGAGTAAATTGGCCAGCGTAATGAGATTCGGCGATTTCATAGTACTCAGCATCTGGATGAATCGGTTCAGGAGTAGTTTGTAGTTGGATCGATCACTAAAGAATTCATTGGGTACTCCAGCGGCATGTTTTTCGACAAGTTCATTCATCCAAAGTAGGCAGCCATGTGTTACCTTTCGTTTCTCTATTGGCTTGAGTGACACTGGCGAGAGTTTTCTTGTAAAAACTCCGGAAGAGTTCATACTTTGAATGACTGTGAAAAGCAAATCTGCAGCCTCAGCATCGGTCATGAGGTTCTTTAAAGCTGGTATAGTTGAAGCAACTATTGGTTGTGCGTGTTGTTCATCGTCTCCCTCGCTGAGTAGTAGGACTTTTGGAATGATCTGCTCCATAGGGACAACCTTCGCCAATTCAGCCAGCACTTCAGGAGCGACCACATGTTCAACAACTTCAGGCTGTGGGTCGTTCAGAAGTTTGGCAAGAGTTGGAGCGAAAACATCGCTGGGAGGCAGTGTCGGCATTTTCTGGCCTTCGTAATTGGGAGGTATCCGTTTGGCAAGGATACATGCTACCACTACAATGCCTTCAACTCTAACTTTCCAGTCAGTGTGGTTCAATTGTTCTAGAACCGTTAGTTTTCGGTTGTTCCCAACGAGTGGGCTTTGAGCACGACCAGGCGTAACTCCACGCGCCATGCGTGCCAATGGAGGAGATAGAGGTGGGGTTTGTCTCCCAGGAGATACTCGTGAAGATTGGCCTGTAGGAAATGCTGGACTTGGTGCACGGCCGTACCCTCCAGCCATGGATGCAGAGTCTGTATGCAGTTTTTCGGGTCCAGGTCTCGCCCTGTTCAGTCTGCGTACGGGAGCGGAAGATAGGCCTGACGGTCCAGAAGGTGGGGGTGGAGAAATTGCCCTCTCGGCCACGTCTGCAGCTGTGAACTGAGACTTGAGATTTGCCTTGCTCCTTTTCTGGGCGAGTATGGCATCTCTGATTGAAGGTCGGGCGGGTGCGGTGGCTGCGCGGGTGAGAGCTGGTGCACGAAGGCTAGCAGTACCTTTAGCCTGTGCAGAAACGTTTGGATTCGTCTTTTCCAGAAGTTTCCTCGAACTACCATCAAGGCCCTCAAGAATCCTATATCAAGCTCAGTATGAATTTTACAATAGATTGTCATGGGTGTATTTACGCTGCTGCATGATCTGGCCATATCGCACCGAATTTCCAGTATGTGTTTCTCATATTTTCTCGTACTCCCGGGTTCGCGTCGGCAAGACCTCGTTTGATACACTTGACGAGGACGTCGACTCCTCCTGTGTGCTCAATGTGAGCTTTGTGATCAATATGAGTCTCTAATATGACCATGATCCATCCAGCAGCATAGCTTCTGGGCTGGACGTTCTTGTCTTGAGATGCAAGATGGATGTGTTGCAGCAATTTCAGGTGGTAAGAAACATGTGCAAGCATTGTAGCTACCACAAGATTTCCGAGTTGTGATGTGATTTTCTTGGTGTTTGCGCACGACTTCACCATGTTAGTCAATAAGATTTCGACCAACGGATCCAAGCCAGGTCCGGTTATGATCGCTAGGTCTTTGATGAGTTGACCGCCAGTCGTCGAAAGAGTAGTTCTTAAGGAGTTTGCAGTTTTCAAGATTCCGTCCAGAAGTGTTTTTACTTTTGCCATAAACGTTGTCGGAAAATCTCTGTAGGCATTGCCTCTTAACATTGCCCGGATCCTGTTGACGTTCTGCTCTCGTTGGACCCAATTGTGCTCAGACTCTTTCCCGTCGAAGGCTTCCACCATACCATCAAAAATGTCCTCTAACTCCCGGTTTGTGTTGACATATACTGGGTCCATTTCTTCCAGATCACTTCCGGGCAAGCTAGAAACGTATGTTGAAGATGCCATGCTGCCGGCAACACTCCCTGCCACACTCTTTGCGCCCGCCCTACCATTTGGCGCGTCATTTTCGTGACCATCCTGAGAAAGGACTGAGCTTGTCGGGTCGACTCCACCTGGAATTCCAAGCCGTCCAACTATGTAAGTCGCGATTCCTTTCCGGACTCCTCGTTTCTGCAATTCTCTCTTGAGGTCGGACTTTGCGTGATCCGGAGCGTTACTACATCATAAAGCTGTTAGTAATGAACAAACTGAGTTTCAAGTGGGAAGGTCAAAGGTACCGGAACAGATCAACGACCACTTCTTTAGCGGTCTCACGAACAGGTTCGCTTGAATCCTCCAACATACCCATCAGGAAAGGGGTATAACTCTTGAATGAGAAACTAGGGTAGGCCGCATGCGTCTGCGCAAGCCATTTGACAGCTTCTTGTCTTATCCGTGGGTTCTTGCTACCAAATCCCGTTTCTTTCATGCTCTTCTCAACATCGTGCGGAGCGTGCTTGTAAATTTCGAGGATGGCACCCAAAGCAACAGTCTTATTGCGCTCTTTGGCATCACCGAGCTTTTCAATCAGGAGCGGGAGTACGTGATGTGCCTGAGAGCGGATACGTGCAGGCTCCTGAATCGAAACTCGTCGAGTCAGGTGTCCAAGACACGACAATGCTTGCGCGGCGAGACTGCTATTAGGAGATGCGACGGCGATACGACAGGCATCAAATAGTGGGTTTATGGCTTCCGACTACATCCAGCAAACATAAGCAACGGCACAACATGAACGGGGATGAAAAAGTGGATATGATGTACCTGAACAGCCTGGTGCTTAACCTGCGCTTTGATGGAAGCAAACTCGGAAATCTTTCGATCGACATCTATATTTCCAATTGCGGCGTCAGTTACCGATTTCCTCGATGGGTAGATTCAAGGGGTAAACTGTACTGCTCACCATGACCTCGAACGAGTTCCAGCAGGTTGTGCGCCTGCGTTTCTTTTACAGACATTCTCCGAGTTGAGACGGCAAAATAGCACGATGTTTTCGGTGTATGTAGTAGAGGAAAATTTGAGACAAATCGAAAGAAGGTTTGGGAGGTAAAGCTGAAGCGTAAAGTTTACTTTCCGCGAACAGTCAAGGTTATCGGGGGTTATGTATTTTGTTATAGGCGATGTGGGAAGCGGCGGGGTCGAGGTGGTATTTGTTTGGAGGTGGGCGAGAAGAGAGGTGAGTGTTGATGGAGCAGGAGGGGTTTGGTCGTGTTTTTGGGGAGGAGGACAATGCCAATCAATCAAAGCTGGTGCAACGCAACACGCGCAGAACAAAAACAAACACCTCACTACATTCCCATCGGCATTCAGTGCCACTCATAATCACCATCGAGCAATTTACACAAATATTCGTGCTTCTTGGTACCCAGCACCTGGGTCATCGTGGAATAGAATGCATAGCAGATGTTATCATTCGCAGCTCAGGCTGTACTTATTGACTCGATACTCCAGATACTTGTGATGTATGACCTCATTCTCGGAAGCAAAATGTCATGGCAACGTCTTTTTCTTCCCTGTCGTGCAGACAGACAGACGAACAACTCACTCCCAAATGCATGTGCATCTCCACCATCGCTGTCCCTCGGCCATTTTGAATTTTGGCAGTACCCCACTCGGTGAAAAGCCACTCGAGCGCGGCTTCATCCCCCTTTAATGCTCGTCTCTGTTCTTAACCTTGTTCTGCTCTTTAGTGTTCCCGGTGTTGTGGCTCGCTTCGACCCTGGACACGAGACTCGGTGGTCGCGTGGAAGCTAAAGTATGAGTACGAGTACCAGTACCTATGTATCCATCTGAGCTTCGTCCCTACCTTCATTCAATCTTCTCGTCAACTCTCTCATTATGACTGCACTACAAGATGGTGAAATTCATTTTACTACACGTAAGCTTGTGGAATATCCCCGCCAGTGTGTCCAATAATTAACTCCCTCCCTCTAGTTGGAATGTTCATAGTCTGTCCATCATCTCGTTCATGGCCTTCGTCCCCGTCCTGACGGTGTCCCTTTAGATAGACGAGATCCACTATGGCCCCCCGTCTGACCGCAAAGTCGCCAACAATGTCATCGGCGGTGCAGGTACTTATGGTTTGTTCAACTAATCTGCGCAGGTTGTACCCCATCTCTCTGACACCCAGCGCTACAGGCGTCGTCGGCGCTCGGCTCTTCTCCCCGCCCCCACTCTCCAAAACAATCGGCTGGATAGTCGATGCTGGATATGACTTTCCCGCCGATTGCTTCGCACAACTAGAAGCTCTCCAAACACACCTCGTTCTTCGCCAGACCCCCGAGCGTCTCACTACTCGCGGCTGGAATTCGTATGAATCCGGTGATCAGCGTGCATTCCGGTACACTACGCCCAAGAAACGTTTAGAGGCTATAGATCTTATTAAGTGCGGCCTTGTGGGTGCGAAATGCGTTCATCTTATCTGCTCTCCGGCCAGGGCGGAAGGGTTGAGGAATCAGCTCTTCGACTCTTTGGGATTGGACTTAAACAATAGCCAAGACAGCCCAGAGGCGCCGATTGTAGTATGGGAACCCGTGCCAGATTTGTGCACCCCCAAGCATCGTGATGGATTAATGGCGACGCTGAAGCTGGTTGATGTTGTCAGTCCGAATCATGATGAGCTCGCAGGGTTCTTCGGTGATCAGACACTACCGGGCGCCTCTGGGGAGTGGGAGACCATCGAGTATCTTGCGACTCTGTTGCTCAAATCCGGGGTAGGAGCAAATGATGAAGGTGCGGTAATTGTTCGGGCGGGCAAGAACGGGTGTCTCGTTGCGTCACGACAGCGCGGAATGGTGAGGTTGCCGGCGTATTACGAGAGCACGCAAGATGGCAATCACGAGAAAGTGGTCGATCCAACTGGTGGTGGGAATACGTTTATCGGGGACTTGGGGCCGGGCTGGTTAGGACGGGTGGAAATGTTGTGTTGGCTGCAGCTATGGGGAGTGTTGCAGCTAGCTTCGCAATTGAACAGATTGGGATTCCCCAATTTGAGACTGCTGATGACGGTAGGGAGCTCTGGTGCGGTGAGAGTGTAGAAGAGAGGCTGAAGGCATATGAGAAAAGGGTTAAAGAGCTGGGAATTGACCTGAGGGGCCAGACGTAGACTAAATGGAAGACAGCAGCAGAAAGATGACTCCAAATTATTATTTTTGAGCTCTCTATCTCACCGAGTCGTCATCCCGCCTAAGCGTTTCCCCCCTCTTTCTTCTCGTGACCCCTCTCTGCCACCTCCAAGATCTCTCTCTCAAGTCCACTAACATGTAAATACACGATTCCCTTTTCTCTAAGAACGCGCTCACACACATTCTCCTTGATAAATGTCGTCGGTTCCTTCACCCCCACTACAACCGTGTCGATCCCCCCCGTCTCCAGTATACGGTAAAGACATGGTCTGTTCCCACTCAATCGCTCTGAACATGGCTCCATGGTTGTGTACATTATTGATCCCTCTGGTGGTGTGGCAAGCAGAAGTTTGTCGAGCGCGCACTGCTCGGCATGCGTATTGCCAGGAAGTTCACGGGAGAAGCCGGTAGATAGAACTTCCCCTGTGGGAGAGACAATAACGGCTCCGACACAAAAGGCGGTGGCGGTGGGGATACATTGATGGGCGAGAGAGAGGGCGTGGCGGAGGTGGTCGAGGTGGTTAGACATTGCGGAGATGCGGAGAGAAAAATGCGAGTCCTGAACCAAGTTTAAAAATCACTTCACTATGTACTACGGAGATACTGAGCGGTGGATATCAAAACATTCCCGTTGCTTTCCCTCCCTATCCGATGTTTCTCAAAACCGCAATTACTTCCTTGACCTAGAGTACAAAAACTACAAACAAAAGCTACAATGTCACAACCGACGCTTCGCTACAAGACAATAGTTTCGCTGTCCACCACTTTTCTTCTGCTTTTGGGTACCATACTTCATATCAGCACAACGGAGGAAGTTAATGAACAAGATGCTATGCATCATATCAACTATTCAGCGATTTCACCCTCTTCGCTCTCCTCGCCTTTTGGATCGACATCCATCTTATCGGGCATCGCCTTGACTTCCTTAGGGGCCTCCTTCTTTTTGGGGCCTTTGTGTCTATTTTTGGCTCTTTAGATTTAGCCTTCGAGCCCCTTCTCGGCTTCTCCGTGTACGGGTCTTTTCCATAATCCATCATCGGGTCCTCGCCATAGTTCATGACTGGGACGGTATCATCAAAGATGCGCTCTCTGGGAGGGGGTGTTCTAGCTCTTGGTGTTCGTTCACGCCTCGTTCTCTGGTAGGTCTGCATTAACAGCTGAATAGGAAAAGGCATGGCGGTATCTTACCTTGATATCTCTATCGTCATCCTCTGGGGACAAACCCCTTCTACGCCGAGGACGATACTCGTCTCGATCACGAAGCGAGACAGTGTCATCACCACGGGACCTATATTGCCGTTCCCTCTCCTCTTCGCGCTCCCTTCTCTCACGGTCATACACACTCTCGGTCCTGTCATGGCGGGGCCTACTCTCTGGTCTTGAGCCTCTGTCAGATCGGTGGACAGAGCTGTCACGGCGGCGATACTGCCGTTCACGTTCTCCAGCTGCGCGCCTGCGTTCAGCTTCGTACGCATCTGGCTCTGGAGTACGAGTGGGATGGCGCGACCGTTCACGATCATGACGAGAAGGCCTCGATTTGTGGTAGGAATCATAGCCATTTCTGGACTCCTCGCGAGGGGGCCTTCTATGCCTCTCCTTTTCCTTCTCCTTTTCACGATCTTTGCGTTCGCGTTCTTTATCGCGCTCTTCCTGTTTATCCTTGAGGCGCCGGATATGCTTGTCAAATGCCGTACGGCGCATGTCTTCAGAATCAAGGGCATGGAACTCCTCGGTTTTCTCAATGCGTGGGCGGATTTTTTCATACGTATCAGTAACCTCAACTGCAGGTTCCAGATGCCTAATGATGGATCGCAGTGCATCAACACGACGGCGCTGGTGACGCTCTTGTTGATGACGGTCGTCTTCAATACGTCGGACAATCTTCTCGCGGAGCTAGGTGATCTATTAGCACCTAAGATTAATGGGATTGAGAGGAAAGGGATATTCACCTTCTCAAAGAGGAGGGTGGCGGTGTCCTGGTCATACTGCGTAGTGCGTGAATCTTTCTTTAAGAAATCGATAAACTCTTGGAAAGAGGTACTTTCAGTAATATCAAATCGTTTTTCCTGTGTTGAAGTCAGTCGGTAATTGTAAGAAGGTGTAAAGAAGGTGTTGTACATCCATAACATCCTGCACCGTATTCCGCTTCAAACGAATGTCACGCTCCATCTCTTCGACAACATCCCAAAACAAATCCAAAGGCGTCGAACCGCTCTGTCCCAGCATATTCTGATAACGCTCGTCATCCTTAATCAAGGGGTACACTTGCTTCCATTTGGCCCCAGCCCGGATTTCACCTTTTGAACGTAGTCCATTGAGCAGACCCTAAGTGTACAATATTAGCAATTACTGGTGTCCTACGTGGGAAAAATTAGGATACATACAACAAATGCTTCTCTGTTCTTCCGCTCCTTCCGATTCTTCATAGTCTTCATTCGCTGTCGCTTGTCGTTGAACTCCCTTTCGAGGAACTTGATGTGGTTTTCGAACGCATTCAAAACATCGAGCTTAGAGAGCGCCTGGAATTTTTCTTCAGACTGAAAATGTTCATTCTGCTGGATAATCGTCTGGGCTTCTGACCACCGAGTATAAGGCTCCATATCAAGCGATTTGAGCAGTGCGACGAGATCATCAATCGCTTCCTTGCGGGTACGCGCCTCCCGCTCTTGTGCCGTCTTACGGAGCTCAAGGATGTATTCGTCAAATAGTTGTCGGCGCTCATCTTCGTTAGATGTGGAGCGGAAGATAGTTTCACCTTCAATCATGTGGCGCGCAGTCCTAGATAGACACATTAATAGCTGTAGCTAACATACAGCAAATTGGATATACGCACTTCCATCTGGTATAATACTTGATCTCTGGGTGGCTCTTGAGCATCACGGAAAAATCTTGCCTCAACTTCGCAATACGGTCCTTGGCTTTTTCTTGCTCCTGCTGCTTCAGCTCTACAATGTACTTCTCAAAGGCCGCCTTACGATCCTTAGGATCCTTCAGGGCACGGTACTGCGGTTCTTTGATGATTGCACGCATTGTTCTCTCCCAGTTCCAATCAGCACCAACATTGTTGCGACGTAGAAGCTTCACAAATGCGGATTCAGCTTCGTCAAAGCTAGAGTATTGGGGTTCACTCCTATCGTTTGAGGATAGAGAAGCTGGCAGCACCATGGGTCTTGCTGTACCATCGTTACTGGCTTCCATCATCTGTCCCGGAACCGCAAGGGCACGCTCATTGTTCTGAGGCTGTTGAGTTCCTCCTGCGACGAAAGCCGGCATCGAAGTCACTCCTTGAGCCGATTGTTGAACCTTGTCCAAAGCCTCGCGGTACTCATCGGGCATCGACCAGGTTGTTTCCCGGGTTTGTGCATGATACCTAGCAAGTCAGCGCCGGGAAACTATGGAGCAGCAAAGGACTGATGAGATGAGAGAGGAGTGCATACCAATAAGGTCTCCCATCGGCTGCCTTATGCTCTTTCCACGCGAGATCTTGCAACGCTTTCTGCGGCGCAGTTAGTAGGCAATATGGAGCGGAAGAAAGAATCGAGATGACGCACTTCCGCCGTATTCATCATATCCAGTGGCTTCGTCCATTGGGTAGCCTTAGTCTGGGCATTGTAGTAGTAGATCTTGCCATCGGGCGCCTTGGTCTCCTGCCAGGCTGAAGACATGATGTTACACTGTTGTACTGAATGGGAATCACTCAGTAAGAGCAAAAAAAAGCGGTACGGCACACAATACGATATACGATACGAATGCGATAAAGAGGAGAGTGGGATTCGGGCTGGCGGTTGTTGATTGGTTGGTTGGGCAACCGACGAAGTGTCTTGTGTCTGGGACGCGATGGAAGGGAATCCGGCCGGGGGTGAAGTTAAAGGAAGAGAGAAGAGGCTATAGATCAGATTAGATTAGATTAAGCGACCACTTAGGCGGCTTCTCCTAGTCCCAATCGTCTACAATAATTACTCGGTCATTGAAGGGCTCATATAAAAAAAGCAGCGCAAGAAAGAGACTTGGACCAATACATGCTCATGGATGCTGCACGAGTCGTAAATTCTCTTGTTGCACTTCGTCCCCGTAGCGCACAGCTGTCTCTCCACGAGACGAGTCCATGACGGAGTAGTCCGCAAACTAGTCAGGCCCATAGTATGTAGCTCCTGCTTCTACAGTCAATACTTTAGTACCTTCGAAGTAACACATATCTCCAAGCAGGCGACGCGACGACATCCCAATCTATCTACCTTTGCTTTGGCATGGCTGAACCCGCCGGATCTCGTCTACCTCGCGGTCACAGACGGAACCTTTCCACCGAAATCACCGAAACCGCGCGTTTGGACCTCATAGTACCTCATGCCACCGATCTCGAGATAGCTGAGGCCATTGCGAGCGCTGAAGGAACAGCATCCTCCCAAGGCTCTAGTGCATCATCCAATATAGCTGCAATTGCTCATATTGAGCAGCGCAGTCATCTCTTCTACGGTTAGCCAGGCTTTCGTCCTTTCTCTCGCGGCTCCTACGTTCTTGGCCATACCGACTGAACAGCGCAGATGAGAAACTGCCCGTGTTTATCGTGCTACAAATCCTAGTTCCCCTGACCGACGAACTTTATGAGCACTATCTTGCCCGTCTCGCCGTTTCATTAGAGGTTGCCGCAATCGACGGTCACAAGTTGCAACAAAGTCATCCGGGGGGGGACCATCAAGAGTCAATACACTTGTTATTTCAGACAGTTGTGAATGAAGCGGAGACACCCAGGGTCTCTATAGGGGAATCTACGAAACGGTTGTCCGTATGGAAGTTGCAAGTGCCGCTCGGCCATCCACGAGCTCGTCTCAGCAATCCACGTGTGCTTCTCACTTGTTCTGCTACATTACGTCCCGCCGAACTGCAGAAACCTCTATTTGAGGATGATTATATGACATCCCACCAGCCCATGGGAGTCAACCTTTTGGATTCGTTCGCAGAAGACCCGTTGCTGTCCCATATAGCTCCTCGTTTGTCTTCGCATAGAGTGTCTCGGGTCATCCCCGTCACGCAAGCTCCGCAACAAGCAATCCGGCCGCTGGGTTATGCTGCAAAGCGAGCTTTCAGCATATACCCCGCGATTAATATCCGTTTGCGTTATTCGCGAATACCGTCCGGAAACAGGCAGATTGTGATTGCATCCCTCGATCTAGAGGTAACGCCATTTAGCGACTGTAGCGTTACCATAAACAGCGTCGACATTACCGTTGCCGGAGGGAAAGCCAGTTTGATTGGGGATTCGCCTTCTACTCAATTGCCTGTAACGTGTCGACCACGAGACGACATAACTTTTATTTACACCCTCACTCAGAACGATACCAGCAGTGAAATCTCGTCTTCCCAGCCAGCACCCACGGACTCCAAGATCCGGGCTATATCTGTCAGCCTGGAAGCTACGGCGCTGGTTTCTGATATCTGCCATCCGCAAATATTCACAAATTGGACAACAACAGTGGACTTTGCCCCACCACCATCTACACCTCAATTCCCCACTCATGGTGGGATTCAGCGCGCCAATCGACCACCCTCATTGGGCGCCATAGTCCATGGAGCTACAGTACAAGCATCAACTGGCATTCGCCCAGGGAACCACCAAAACCCCGGACCATCTCCATTTGTCGTCTTCACACCGCCTACAGATTCCCGGCCTTTTACTCAATCATTGTCTTCTCCAGCGCTTTCTGAAAATCCAGCTCAGAGCCTGACTGTCACCTTCACTGGCCCTTCCAAGGTCTATGTGGGCGAAGCCTTCACATGGTCGGTATTTGTAGTGAATCGGTCAAATCGCACGCGGAAGCTAGCTTTAGTAATTCCGCCCAAAAGGAAGAGGATAGGCGAGGGAAAGTCATTACCTGCAATTCCGCCCGGTGATCCGCCAGAACCGGTGATTGATGAGACCATGGTTTGGCAGTCACATAGGTCACGGTACTTAGAACCGGCAGAAATTGTGCCTTTAGTTAACGACATCAGGATTGGGTATGCATGCTCCGTTAAATCATCATCTATGTACTAATTCGGATAATAGCCCGCTGATGCCTTCGGCGTGTCATACTACGGAGTTACGATTTGTACCCTTGACAACAGGCCTTCTCACCGTTGAGGGAATCAGAGTAGTGGATTTGAATACCAATGAAACGACCGAATGTAGAGAATTGCCTTCTATTGTTTCTGTTGGCAAGCGTGTGAGTACTGGGCCGGAGCTGGTAGTGGATTAGAATACGGGTAGCGACATATTATATAAGTATATATTCCATAGATGATGTATTTTATGCTGTAATTGCAATTGAGGATGTTGGGCTATGATCACGTGGCAGCTTGAACTCTGTATTTGCTTTGGCTGTTTAAGCCTCAACTTTTGTAACTTCATAATAGCCTGGACAAGGAACGCATTAGTGTTTCTCTCAAACTTTTTTCTATCATTTTGCTTGAAAAGGTAGGTTTTTCCCTCAGTTGGGAAGACGATGAAAAAACCTTAATTGATGAGTATAGAGCTTGCTAGAGATAGACATGACTTCTTGGTAATTGACAGGTAGTAATTATTCTAATTAAACACCTCAACAAACCCACATATCTAGGTTATATAGCGTTCATGAAGTCCTCCCTATAATGAAATAAAACTAGAAAAGAGTAGAGAAAAAGAAATAAAAACCGCTGTTTAGAACCGAAGCCCGAGTAACCAGAACCCATAAACCTATAAACCATGAACCACACCGACCCCAAACCCGCCAAAGTCCCCCAAAAATGCTTATATGTACCAAAAGAGAGACGCCCCTACAACACAAAGCGATCTAGATCAAAAACACATACGCTAAAGTTACAAAAAAAGCTTTCTGTCGAACTAGGCCCTATTTCAAAAAGGCTTCACGAACTCCTCACCACTCCATCTCTGCTGTTTCCACCCTGCCTGGTTCTCTGCATCTTTGGTCCAGCAGAGCGTTGGCCAAAACCTCTCATCAACTTTGACACTGACCAAGCTCGTAATCCCTTTCCTTGACACTTGCTTGACTCTGACATAATCGCCCTGCTTCCACCGCTTCTCCTTCACTAGGGCCAGGATGTCGTCGATGCTACTGACTGCTGTCCCATCTACCTCCAGAAGCCAGTGGGTAGGGCGGATATTATCCAGCGCCGGTGATCCGTAGGAAACACCGCCGACATAAACACCAGGCGAATCCAAAGGCACCAGGGTAGCAGTGGGAGACACCTGCTCCAAGGCAGCGCTATGTGTAGAATGAAGGATTGCACCAAAGAATTGCACGATCGTTCTGCCGGAAGTTGGCCAGGAAGGGACAGTTGGAACTGTGAGTTTCACCTCCTGCCGACCACGAAGAACAATGACTTCGACAGTTTCCTTATTGTCGAGGTGGAGGTCCGTGAGTTCGCTTACACGGTAGATTGGCTTGCCCTCGATTTCCAAGACAATATCGGCAATCTTGAGTGTGGTTTCCTCGTCTATGCCTGTGGGGAGAGGTCGAAGGCGTGTCTCAACCACTAGAGGACGCGGGTTGCCGCGAAACTTTTTAGCAGCCCTGACGAAGCCCTTGAAACGGCGCTCCGAGAGACCCATAGTAGAGACAGTGGAAAGGGGCATATCTGCAAACTCGATGCCAAGATCGCGAGTGGGAGGTTCGACAGGCAGAGGTGTCGAGTTTTTGGTATTCTCTTGGATCTTCTTCACAACAGGCATGATGTAACGCTGGATATCGATTCCCTGCGTCCAGCATACGTCATCGCTGTTGCGGTTCTGTGATGAAACGGCCATGTAGAAGCCAGAGACGCTGAGAGGACTGGAAGGAGTGGCGGGCTTGCGGGCAATGACACCGCCCCAGCAACTTGGAGCCTCAAGGACGTTGATGTTTTCAACGTTGATCAAGCGGTGGCGAGGCGGATTGCATTGTTTGGTATTGAAGTTCATGCCGATGCTGCATATCGTCGAATCTTTAGTCACAAGAAGCTGATCGGAGGTTAATCCAATCACTCTGACTTCGTCGCGGACCTTGAGGAGAGTCTCATCCCAGGTAGGAACGGTGACATCCTCAGGGAGTAATTTGCGGTCGAAAGTCACTAGAGCGAACGAACCAAGGTAGACTACGCGCCCTGGGAAGCTCTTGTTAGAGACCGTAAGTCGGATATCAAGCATCTCGGTGGGCACAGCCGTGCGATCAAAAACAACCAGAGGAATAGGATCCACAGCGACGACGAGGCCAACTCCAGAGTAGTTTGACGCCGAGGTATTACCATAGACAGAGTATGGAAGGCGACAGACAACGTTCACCAAGGCAGACTTGATTTTATCCAACGCAATAGTCTCTGCATCGTCCTCTTCTTCTTCCTCTGCCTCGGATGCTGGTCCATCGGCTTTACCATCATCTTTCTTCTCCTCGACAGGGGCTGCTTCTAGCTCTTTTCGGGTCCAAGAGCCAGAAACATCGTCACGCTCGAACAACGCGGCAAGGAAAAAGTGACGGTCAATGTCCACCATCATGATGTGCTCGTCGGATTTGCCCAAGGGTCTGGTCATCATAGGGACGCGCTTGTGATCGGGGAGTGATCTAATGACATCGATGAACTGATCCAACGTCTTTGTAGGCTTTCCATCGACAGCGGTGACGAGGAAATCGCGGCTCCATGACGACCACAAAAGGAATCCGGAGGCTGCGCAGAACACACCAGTCCCAAGCTCACAATTGTGGTTGCGGCCAATCTGGTAGGACATGTCATGGAAAGTGGCACCTCCAAGCTCAAGGAAACGGCTAGGCGTGATGGAGTGCAAATCTTGGACTTTAGAAACAACATGGAGCATTCCGCTCGCACCACCGTTCTTTCCAGCTCTAAATATCTCGAGAGTGATGTCCATTCCGACGCTCTCGTCAATAATTTCCCACAAATTGACAAAGTTGGTGATGTGCTTCCCGTTGCAAGCAAATAGGATATCACCAGGCTCGAGCCCTGGAACTCGGGTGACGCCGCCAACGATGGTAGTTTCGGTAGGTGCACCTTTACGGCTTGCACTCGCGGGCCCTCCTCGGAGAACTCTAATGACGCTGAGAAGCCCAGTGGCGGCAGGGAAGCGATCACGGCATTCTTCTTCAAGGTTTTCGCCCATTCCAAGTCGCCGCAGCTCGTCGTAACTTTTATGGAGGAATTCAGTCTGCAGTGTACCACGGCTGACCGCTTCATTCTTCTTAATCTTCTCAACCGCTCGAACAACACGATGAAGAGGAAGATAAAATGAACTCTGTGAGCTGTTGGAGCCACCCGCGTTGAGAGCTACAGCATGCCCCTGAATGTTGAGCACGGGACTTCCGGAAGAGCCTCCAGAAGTTCCTGAGGCCGCTTGCATGTAGAAGGTGTTAAAATCCTACGTAACATAAAGTCAGCATATTCATGGAAAATCTGGCTGCCCAGAATGGTAAATACTCACATTATAACTGTCAACGCCGTATGAAGGCGCATGTCGGTCCAAGCGAGCAAGTGTGGAACCAAGAATCTGCTGTTCGTCAGTGACACGAACGCCGGTTTTCTCCTTATTAGTGGACTTACCGATAATTTCTCGCCTGCATCGTTTCCGACCACACGGATGTCCTCACCCACGTGGGCAGCATCTGGATGAAGCTCAATTTCTTCAACTTTGATATGCTTCAATTTTTCG